>PKML01016309.1:168117-193524 GCA_002933935.1 Eutrema yunnanense
GGACCATATTTACACGGCATCTCATAGCCCAGTCCACTTTGGACCATATTTCTCTGGGCCCGGGAAGACCCACCCCGATGCAAACTGACTTCTTCCGCAAGTCTCGGCTCACAACAAACATAATCGTACCACCGTTCCCTTCTCCGGTGACGATCACCTCATTCTAACTACACTACACACACTGATCACACAACAGAGTGAACAATCAAGGATGCATGTTCTTCATCTAATGCTTTCCTAACTCATTTCGTTAAGCAGATGCAGATCTAACTAAATGCACATAGAAAACGTGTCTGTACTCCGTAACACGCCCTAGCCTAATCAGATCTAGACTCAACATACCAAAAAGGAATGAATCAACGTATGGAAAACCTAGATCTAATCCTCAACGTTGCCTTTTGCATATCTGACGAAGGCGACTGAATAGAGAAGACGACGGAGAAAATCGGCGGCGGCGGCGGCTCCGGCAACTCCGACGAACTTCCGGCGAACTCCACTGGTGGGTGGTCAGCTCTTCGGCGACCTCCCTCTCTCTCTCTCTCAGACTCTCTTATTTTGGTGTGGAGATTTGAGAGTTGCCCTCTCTTCTTTATATAAGGGGAATGGTGAGGGTCTTTGGGAGAAAGTTCCGATGTGGGACTTTTCCATAAAAAAGGAAATGGGCTTGGGGGAAAAATGGGCCTGGGTTTAGGGATGCTACAATTCTCCCCCACTTAAACGGAATTCGTCCTCGAATTCATGGGACTACTTCTCCCCCACTTGGTTTCCAACCAAACTTCGTAACATCCCGACCAAACCTCGGAGTGTCCTCCTCCTAGGGGTTGCTTGCAAGGTTACTGCTTCACATATAACAAGGGTGGGTAGGTGCTGCTTTAATTTCCAACGTCCATTTCACGGAAAAAGGGGTTTATCTTTTACCGCAGAGCGAAACACCATCTCTGTCCTTAAGTATGGTTAAAGCCGATGCATACCCGTATGAACACATGGGACGTCTAGTGTCATAGTTGCTACCTTTCCAAGGCTTAGACAGAACACTCATCCTTCGAGCAATTCTAATCATAATGGGAATCCTCCACTTCCAAATGGATTTTCCCCATGGACCTTCTGGTGTTGTGCCATTGGAGTGATGACTGTCGCGTAAACAAACTCTTATACCTTACCTTGCACCATGTTGAAGATATATGACAGCCACGACCTTTATGGCTTCATGAGACCTGTGGGTTATGAACCACCACGCTTCTGTTGCGCTCACTCTTATTACACAATTGATTTCCGTTTCAAGGTTGTCCAACCTATCAAGCCGTCGTAGTGTTTTCCTAACACTTTCTTCGGGGTTCCCGTTCCAATTGAGAT
This sequence comes from Eutrema yunnanense, assembly GCA_002933935.1. Classification (NCBI taxonomy): domain Eukaryota; kingdom Viridiplantae; phylum Streptophyta; class Magnoliopsida; order Brassicales; family Brassicaceae; genus Eutrema; species Eutrema yunnanense. The sequence goes on from PKML01016309.1 coordinate 169,471, forward strand.
TCACGTTTCCATCCATTTTTTCTGAAGTTACTTCCTAACGCTCCCTTGAAGTCCTTGCACCAGGGATAGCTCCAAATGTTAGCAACTTCTCCTTACATTCTTGGTGAATTCCTTTTCACCGTCCTTAGTGAATTCCTTTCACTTTCCTTAGGAAAATTCAACTACCACCTAGCCTTAGTGAATTCCATAACACATGGCTTGGTTAGTAATTTATGCACACTTGACAAGGACTCTTCTTTCTACCCCCCTTTTGTTCAACAGATGACCATTATCCGGAGCTTGTTCCAAAGCCACACTGAACTATACGGGTTATCCTGTCCATTTTTGCTTCTCCGTTCTTTCTTACTCCGTCCGCGTTGCAACTACCCAAGTTGCTTCCTTACCGCATTCGCTTTGGGCTGACCAGTAGCATATTCCATTGTCACCATATCTTTTTTTCATTGGGGTAATGATACTTGTCACCATATCCCTTTCCATTCGGGTAATGGTAACTTGTCACCATATCCCTTTCCATTCGGGTAACGGTAACTTAATGTAGTCCACTAGGAACTTTGAACTTCGCTTTCACCTTCTGCACGCCTTACACTTCCTATGATATCTTTTCTGTCAGATAATCATCATCCAAACCCGTACATGCTCTTTGAAGAAGTATATGTGTGGTGTCCTTCCACACTGGTTCCGGTCACTTACTTTAGGGCGCTTCCCAAACATGTAGAGAAAATGTAACTGACGTTCTCGTTGTAAGACCTCGTCCTTCAGATCTTCTCCCTCGGGCACATCCGGCTATTAGTAGGAACGTTCCATTGTTCGCTACATGATACCCAATCATTATGTTGTTCATTGCCCACCTTAGAACTTCACCTTTGTTCTACGCCTCGCGTATCCTCCATTACAATCGCACTTGGTCCAAGGCTTCCAAACCTTACAAGCTACGAAGCTCCTTGCAGCTGGTACCATCGCTCGACGATCCAAAATAGCGGCCCTTATCCTCGATGGTTACCTGATGCTCTCTTTGGTGACATCCGCACACACGATTGCAAGTGAGTCAGTCCGGTCCCGTAAAGACTGATCTCCCTGCAAATAAAAATAACACAAACCAGAGAGCTATTCTAGGTGGTGGTTTTATAATTTTGAAAAATCCCCATTTGAAAACTTTGAAAACCGATTTTTCCTAATCCCACTAACCTAGAATTTTATCTCTCACTACTCGTAACCCGCTCTGATACCACTTGTAACACCCCGACCCCGCCTTCCCGAAGGGACCAGACGAATCGGCAATGCCACCCTCGACCCCGCCTCTTTATCTCCGTAAAGACGACGTGTCGGCTAACAACAATAACTCATTACACAATATCCACGCTCTATATAATACTTCTTATTAAATCCCAAATAATCGTCTTAGAAATCCAACATAAATCTTACATGAATCCGAAGCAAATAACGAATAATTGTCTTTAAATGAAATAACGAATAATCGGCGGCGGCGGCGGCTCCGGCAACTCCGACGAACTTCCGGCGAACTCCGGTGGTGGGTGGTCAGCTCTTCGGCGACCTCCCTCTCTCTCTCTCGGACTCTCTTATTTTGGTGTGGAGATTTGAGAGTTGCCCTCTCTTCTTTATATAGGGGGAAGGGTGGAGGGTCTTTGGGAGAAAGTTCCGATGTGGGACTTTTCCCTAAAAAAGGAAATGGGCTTGGGGGAAAAATGGGACTGGGTTTAGGGATGTTACAGTTTTTTCTATGGGAGTTCCCTCCTCTCTCATGTAGATGTGCGATATGGTGATGCATATATGGCGGATATCCGAAACAACATTGCAGAGAGTATATGGAGAATTCGTAGATAGTTTTCTTTTAGTTTTGGTTAGTTTTTAATATATTTTTTTTCAATTTTTTTTGTTTTTAGTTAGTATTTTAATTTTAAATAAATTAATTTCATTTTTTAATTATAAATTTTATTTTAAGTTTTCGCTCCCAGCTCCCAACTCTAACTCCAGCTTCTAATTCCAGCTTCCAACTCTCGACTCCAGCTGCTTTTAGCTACTCCTTCATTTTCCACTTTGTCAATCACGTCTTAGGTAGGGCCCGACAAAAGAATAAGGTGCAATTGACAAACAAAAGTAACCAAATCAGTTAATTTTTTTATAATCAATTTACTGATGTGGCTGAATTTTAAAGATTGAATTTGCATATGTGGCAGTGTAAGAAAAGATGAAATTTGACTGCTGTATGTACATATTGATTTCCGAATCTAAAAACAAATATATATTTTTGGCTGTTCAACATAATATAAAATATTCGTAGTCTGTTTTTTGTCCGTTGAGATCTCGTTTACTATATCATAGTCAAATACAAGGATTCTAAAGTTTGTTGAAATCGATACCCACACAAAATATTGTTGAAATCGATACCCACACAAAAATATTGTTGAAATCGATGAAGAAAGAGAAACTATGGATTCATGTTCACGGCCACTATAGTGCTTGTTGACGAATCTTGGGTTTGTGATTAGGGTTTTCCACTTCTTTTTTTTTTTGAAGGAATGTTAAATTTTTATTCACACCAAAAAAAACATCAATTACATCAAGTGCAGCTGTTTTTTGAATCGACAACTAAATAGAACTGTGTCCTATCTTTCCCTTTTAGATACGAGTGGCAAGCCAGGTGGTGAGAGCATTTCCATAGCTCGAATCATTTACTCCCATTGTGCTGATTCTGTTTTTGACATTTTCATCTACGAAACGGACGAGCTGACGTGGTGGTTTTGGCAAATCTCCGTGTCTACGTCCATTGCGTTCTTTCCAGATATTGGAAACCGTTGCTTGAAGCACATATCGGAGAAGAAATTTTTCGATGTATGGGCCTGGTGGTTCTGAGATGATAGAAATGATGGTATCCCAATCTGTGGTGTAATTCCTCCTAAGAAGACCCCCGGCAAGCGTTTTCCAGAGGTCTTGAGAGTACGGGCAAGAGAAGAAAAGATGGTTGCGAGATTCCAGCTGAGCTGTACACAGTACACATCCTGCCGAGATTCCTGCATTCCAAACTCTCATTCTATCACCTGTTGTCAATCTATTGTGGATAGCCAGCCACGTGATGAAAGCGAATTTTGGTGTTTTATGTGTGAACCAAACTCCTTTAGCCCATGGTACCTTTGTTTTCGCTTCTCGAATCTGTTCCCAGGTCTCCTTTGATGAGAATTTAGATTTATAGGTCCCGTTCTTTAGACGCCAAAGAGGACGATCCACATCGTTTGTTCTACGCTCTCGCATCTGTCGGATGTCATTTTCAATTTGATTTAACAGCTCTCCTCGTCTCCTTCTGCCTCGGTGATTGTCTAAAACTGTGGAGACACTTGCATAAGCAGAGATCCCCAAGTCAATGATCCCCCTAGCGCCAGTAAGGTCCATTAATGGTCCTTGCGGAAGCCAATTGTCGAACCAAAACAGAGTCGAGGTGCCACTCCTAGTATCCTTCTTAAAAAATTTCCTCGCTTCATCTCTATACTTGAGCAGCTTGCGCCACATCCAAGAGCCTGAACTCACCGATTGATTTTCTCTTAATGACCAAAAAGAGCCATTGCGAATAAGATATTTCTTTATCCATGTCGCCCACAAAGATTTATCCGCCGATTCGAGTCTCCATATCAGCTTTAAACAACAGACTATATTCACTTCTTTAAGCCGTCGTATTCCTAATCCCCCTTCATCTTTCGGGCGACAGACATCACTCCAGGATATCTTCGCTTTCTTAGTGTTTAGAGCAGGACCCGACCACAGAAATGCAGAGCAGAGACTCTCAATTTCCTTGATGCAGCTTTGTGGTAACCGAAATGCGGAGAGCCAGAAATTTATGAGACTCGTGATCACTGAACTGATGAGTTGGACCCGTCCTGCATACGATAAAAATCGAGCTGTCCAAGTACCAATTCGAGCTCTGATTTTTTCTAATAGGGGAGCATAGTCTGATTTCGTCATTTTCTTTGTGAGCAGAGGGAGCCCCAGATATCGTACGGGAAGATTGCCAGAAGCAAACGGGAATCGAGTTTCAATTTGTGCTCTATGCATCGACGAGACTCCTCCAAAGTATATTGTCGATTTCTCGATGCTGATTTCCAGACCTGAAAACTTTGCGAACTCATCAAAGACCTTCATGATTCCTTCGATCGATCTCAGCTTCCCATCCGTAAACACCATTAGATCATCCGCAAAACATAAGTGTGTTAACTGGAGATTCTTGCATTTGGGATGGTATCCAATATCCCGATTCACACCTGCCTGATCCAGTAGCTTTGATAGTACATTCATACAGATTACAAACAGGTAGGGAGAGAGAGAACAACCTTGACGAAGCCCTCTGCTACTTTGGAAATAACCTGCCAATTCCCCGTTTATCTGAGTGGAAAAAGAGGCCGTTGTGACGCAAAGCATAATCCAGTGAATAAACTGTTCGGGTAACCTCATGGCCGTAAGTATATTTCTCAAGAAACTCCATTGTACTGAGTCAAATGCTTTTGATATATCAATTTTCATAGCACACCGCGGCGAGATTGAATCTTTGTGGTAATCTTTTACTAGTTCAGTGGCTAGTAGGAGATTCTCCATCAACAAGCGATCCTTAACGAAAGCCGATTGATTCTGAACTATGAAGTTGGGGAGGATACCTTTGAGACGATTTGCAATGATCTTAGAAATTACTTTGTAGATGACATTGCAGCACGAGATTGGTCTATAGTCTTTCATCGTTTTTGCTTCTGTTTTTTTCGGGATAAGGGCAAGAATTGTGGAGTTTATTCCTTTGGGAAGGAAACCTTTGATGAAAAAGGATTGGATCGCCACTACAAAATCTTGTCCAATGATGTGCCAGACAGCCTTATAGAATTCACTCGTGAAGCCATCAGGTCCCGGCGATTTATTGTTTGCCATGGAGAAGAGAGTATTCTTCACTTCCTCCGATGTTACCTCCTTGAGTAGACCATCTCTTTCAACTTCGGAACATCTAAAGTCCAATAGGTTTTCAAGTTCTTCCTCCGATATCCCCACAAAACCCTCTGGATTATGATTTAGAAATTCCGTGAAATATCGCTCTGCTTCCCGCTTAATATCATCCACTGTCGTGTAGACTTCTCCAGATGGCCCTTGAATCTCCCGAATTGTATTTATGGATTCACGAACTTTTATTGCTCTGTAATAAGCTTTATTGTTGCTGTCTCCTACTTGCAACCAATGTAGTTTCGATTTCTGTTTATAGAAGCCTTCCTCCATTTCTACCACTTGTGACCATTGCTCGTATGCTTCTGATTCCTCCAACATGTTTTCATCGGATGGATTTTGCATATTTTCAATCTGCTTGTCGCATAACCTCTCGAAAGCTTCTTTTGCTTTTCGAGGTAAGTCACCCAGTTTCTCCCTATTTATCTCACGGATTTGCGGTTTCAACATTTTGAGCTTCTTCGAGAATCGATATAGAGCAGACGTAGAATGGAAAAGTTCCTCAGTTCCTGCCCAATATTCNCCAAAAAAGAATGAATCAACGTATGGAAAACCTAGATCTAATCCTCACTGTTGCCTTTTGCAGATCTGACGAAGGCGACTGAATAGAGAAGACGACGGAGAAAATCGGCGGCGGCTCCGGCAACTCCGACGAACTTCCGGCGAACTCCGGTGGTGGGTGGTCAGCTCTTCGGCTACCTCGCTCTCTCTCTCTCGGACTCTCTTATTTTGGTGTGGAGATTTGAGAGTTGCCCTCTCTTCTTTATATAGGGGAAAGGGTGGAGGGTCTTTGGGAGAAAGTTCCGATGTGAGACTTTTCCCTAAAAAAGAAAATGGGCTTGGGGGAAAAATGGGCCTGGGTTTAGGGATGTTACAGTTTTGTCTATGGGAGTTCCCTCCTCTCTCATGTAGATGTGCGATATGGTGATGCATATATGGCGGGTATCCGAAACAACATTGCAGAGAGTATATGGAGAATTCGTAGATAGTTTTCTTTTAGTTTTGGTTAGTTTTTAATATATTTTTTTTCAATCTTTTTTGTTTTTAGTTAATATTTTAATTTTAAATAAATTAATTTCATTTTTTAATTATAAATTTTATTTTAAGTTTTCGCTCCCAGCTCCCAACTCTAACTCCAGCTTCTAATTCCAGCTTCCAACTCTCGACTCCCGCTCCAGCTCCCAGCTTCCGCTCCAGCTGCTTTTAGCTACTCCTTCATTTTCCAATTTGCCAATCACGTCTTAGGTAGGGCCCGACAAAAGAAAAAGGTGCAATTGACAAACAAAAGTAACCAAATCAGTTAATTTTTTTATAATCAATTTACTGATGTGGCTGAATTTTAAAGATTGAATTTGCATATGTGGCAGTGTAAGAAAAGATGAAATTTGACTGCTGTATGTACATATTGATTTCCGAATCTAAAAACAAATATATATTTTTGGCAGTTCAACATAATATAAAATATTCGTAGTCTGTTTTTTGTCCGTTGAGATCTCGTTTACTATATCATAGTCAAATACAAGGATTCTAAAGTTTGTTGAAATCGATACCCACACAAAATATTGTTGAAATCGATACCCACACAAAAATATTGTTGAAATCGATGAAGAAAGAGAAACTATGGATTCATGTTCACGGCCACTATAGTGCTTGTTGACGAATCTTGGGTTTGTGATTAGGGTTTTCCACTTCTTGGAAGTGTATTACAATCGTGCAAGATGTAATAGAACCCACAACAAGTGTATTTCAATCATGCCAATATGTAACTAGAACCCACACCAAGTCAGAAGAAAGCTCCATAGCCATCGTTTGATTTTGATTGTTGCAATGCAAATGAAGTTTATATAGACAATGACAGANAGATGAAATTTGACTGCTGTATGTACATATTGATTTCCGAATCTAAAAACAAATATATATTTTTGGCAGTTCAACATAATATAAAATATTCGTAGTCTGTTTTTTGTCCGTTGAGATCTCGTTTACTATATCATAGTCAAATACAAGGATTCTAAAGTTTGTTGAAATCGATACCCACACAAAATATTGTTGAAATCGATACCCACACAAAAATATTGTTGAAATCGATGAAGAAAGAGAAACTATGGATTCATGTTCACGGCCACTATAGTGCTTGTTGACGAATCTTGGGTTTGTGATTAGGGTTTTCCACTTCTTGGAAGTGTATTACAATCGTGCAAGATGTAATAGAACCCACAACAAGTGTATTTCAATCATGCCAATATGTAACTAGAACCCACACCAAGTCAGAAGAAAGCTCCATAGCCATCGTTTGATTTTGATTGTTGCAATGCAAATGAAGTTTATATAGACAATGACAGACTTCACAAATCACAAATAGAAATTGGAATGCAGAAGCCCATTTGTGTCCCGATGAATTCACAATTTCACAATAGCTGAGGACGTTCCAACAATTTCTCCTTCTCATCGAGTTCAACAATATCTTGTGTGTGTATCGATTTTATTATACTAAAAAAATCTTGTTTAAATGTGGAGGTTTTAAAACCTATTTTATTGTGGGATTTATCGATGTACAATATGTTTCATTGTGATGGTTTTTTTTTGCTATGGGTCATGGAAAACATGTTCTTAGTTTTGAATCTGTTGTTAATAAAAAAACATTTTAAGACATTCCGTTCTTACTTAACCGAGATGGCATTGTCGAGCATTGGCTTAAAACACAAATAAATCACTCAAAAATCATAAATGCTCCTTTATTTTCAAGGATCGAATCCAAACGTTTTACAACAAAACCAACTTAAAATTGAAACTCAATAATAACATTTTAAATAAAAAAACAACGAATAAATAAATGATGAAACGAATAATAAATAAATTCCGAAAGTCCATGCACCACACCATAATGTCTACTCTAGCACTTCTTCGAACTTACCTGAAAATAAAAGGAGAGGGGTGAATAATTGAGATTACTTAGTGAGTGTAGGTCATAGGGACCCACAAACTCTTCCACAATTCAAACACATCACGACAAACGCAGATGTTTTATTGGCCAAAAAAAAAAAAACAAATTTATGCTCTTACCACGGAGAGTTTATTTTACCAACCAATTATTTGAGTAGTCCAAAAAAGAAAAGGAGAAAGTTGTTTTTAAAAAATGTAATTTTTCTTACATGATCAAAAAGTGTGAAATAGTGGGTAACTGGGCATTCACGGGAACAGATCCAACATCCTTTAAAATATACTTCCTAGTAAAAGAGGAATAATTCGGCATACCACATTGATAGATAGTTAGGATCAAATTGGTTAGAACTTAGAACAGCCCAAAAGAAACAAACAAAGAACTAAGTTAGTAGTGGTGCTCACGAGCCTGTTCGCAAGTGGACGGCAAAACTACAGAAGTTCACTATTAAGAAAGTTAAAGCTAGCTAGTAGTAAAAATATTAAAATAGGAGAAAGAAAATGACTAAAATGTTAGGAAAATATATATAGGGGCACTTTATATTAAGTTACATGAATTTTCAATTCAAAATTAATTGATAATTAGTGAATTGGCCCATATTTTTTATATATTATATATGATTCATTTCAACTTTTGATGTGGGTTAATAATCCCTAATATGTCCCTTCGAGATGATAACTCTCTTTGCCTATCAATCTCAGTATGTTCGGGTATGTATCGATAGACCAACTTTGGATCATCTCGATATTGGATCGGACTCTGATACCATATTAAGTTATATGGACTTCCAACTTAAAATCAATTGGTAATGAATAAATTGACCCATGTCTCTTATATATTATATAGGATCTCTTCCAATTTTTGATGTAGAATAATAATCTTTAATACATTTAACCTAAAAATTTGTTGGCAGGAAGAAAAAAAGCACACAAACTTTAGAACGAACAAAAAAAACATGGCAAAGCTGCAAAGTCAAGTTGGGTCGGTGAATGATAATAACCCACCTTACCCCCCACTGCACCGTCCTCTCTAGCTAGTTTGAACATGTGCATTTTCTTTGTTTATATTAGCCATCATTTTTTCATACAACATTTTTTTATTTATAATCACATAAATCTCTAACCGAAACTTATGCTATCACTTCAAATATATACAGTGATCGACACAGTAGATGAAATTTGATCCCTAACCTCAATCGATAAGACGTGTCAGGCTATTATATTTGTATTTCTATCTTAATTTTGATCAAGATAGAAATGGAAATTTACTATTATACAATGTCTATGTTACAGTTTTCTTTACCAAGATTCTAAAAGTTACAAAGTGGGAGAGGGCATATACTAATTTGAATAAGCACCCAAATGGTGTCAAAAAGAAAGAAAAAAGAGTAAGCACCAAATTTATAAGATTCTAGAAGCTCTTCTTCTTTTTTGTTTTTAATCTTTATATATCAACTAAAAAGTCGGCATGAAGCTCGCAAATATATATATATATGATCCACGTATTTATTGAGAGCACACAACCTTTTTGGGGAGACAGCTATATTGGAGAATTCTGTATTATTTAGGGTTGGGTACTATTTTACCTTTGTTGTGCAACTGTCAATAAATAACTTATATATATTTGTATATTGATAGCTCTAAAGTGGTGGTTAAAAATAAAAGTAAATGTTTTTGGCCTCTCATATCTAGTTTGCCGACTCTACAAACTAATCTATTATGAGTACGTTATCTTAAACTTATATATCATCACCAAATTAAATATTTCACCTCATAGTCAAAATGTCGGCTTTGAACCATGATTGTGATGAAAAAGTAGCTTCATGAAGTGCAACCACCGCACTAATTAAGAATTCCTGTTAAACATCAATTAGATATTTGTTTTAACAACGTTGGTAAAACCATCAAATCGGAATTTTGTAGCAAATAATAAGGTCTAAAATACTTTAAAAAGAGTTATTTAACATGTAATTATGAATTCTATTCTAAATATTTAAACATGAATCTTTTCTGTTACTAATCTCATGTCACTTGTTTCGTTGGAAAAACTCATCAGCGGCAGTTGGGTTTTATTATAGTTTGGGTCCTCTCTTTCGATCCAGCTACTGTAGTTAGTAAACCATTGATCCGATTTTTTTAGTATATAAATATGTAACTACTACAGAAGAAAAACAAATTATGAAAAGACTACTTCTCAAAGGTATTGTGAAAATATATTTTTTTTTAAAAAATTACGTTATTTAAAAAAATTGTAGTAAAAATAAAAATTTCATTTGGGTTTGTAAGGGTTTGAATGTTTATGAAAAGTGACAAAAGTGTCTATTTCCATTAGATAAAAAATAGAGAGTCTCCCTTTCTGTAATACCCTTAAATTAAAAGTGAATGTTTTGATATAAAGTCACCCACATGATGCTATAGTAACTATACCATACTAAACTAGTATTATATTTGTAGCTGACATGACAGATTTGGTGGATTAGTAGTATTTTGTCTTCATTTTTTTCCTGCATTAGCCAAAAAGATTGATTGTCCGCTCCACCAACAAAAATCAAAATTTATGAAATAATAAACAGTCTAATTGATGAAGCAAATTAATCACATCCGTCCGTTGCCATCATTCCAAAACCTTTAAAAAAAAAAGTAGTTAAAAATGATCGTAACAACAATGTGATTATAAAAAAAAGGAAGACAAAAAAATGATCATAACAACAACCAGAAGAAACAAAAAAACATAGCATTAAGCCTCGTCACATCTGTCCATAAATACCCTTCACCGACTCACACAATCTTACCCCATCAACTCTCTCTCTCTCTCTCTCTCTCTGTTTTTAATATAGTATCTTATTAAGATTACAGAGACAGACTCTCAAGTTTGGTGAAGAAGGAGAAGAAGACAATGACGAAAGATGTGGTTGGAGAGAAGAGATCTTTCTCCGGCAAAGACTATCAAGACCCACCGCCTGAGCCTCTATTCGACGCAACTGAGCTTGGGAAGTGGTCTTTCTACAGAGCTCTCATCGCAGAGTTCATAGCCACTCTCCTCTTCCTCTACGTTACCGTTATGACTGTTATCGGTTACAAGAGCGAGATCGATCCAACCCTCAATCCTGACCAGTGTGCAGGTGTTGGCATCCTCGGCATCGCTTGGGCCTTTGGTGGCATGATCTTCATCCTCGTCTACTGCACTGCCGGAATCTCTGGTCGGTTTCTCTCTTTCTCTTTTTCATTTAGTTGGGTTTTTTTCTTATTTTCATGGACTTTTGTAATCATATTCGGGGGTCTAGTTTAGTTTAGTTTGGTTTGGTTTGTATGGTCACATCAATGTTTCGGCTCAACATATTGTAATGGTATATTATAGGTGGGCATATAAATCCGGCGGTGACATTTGGGCTGTTGTTGGCTAGGAAAGTGACATTGGTGAGAGCAGTGATGTACATGGTGGCTCAATGCCTCGGTGCCATTTGCGGTGTCGCTTTAGTCAAGTCCTTCCAGTCTGCTTACTACACTCGTCACGGCGGCGGCGCAAACGGTCTCGCCGACGGTTACAGCGTCGGCACCGGTGTTGCCGCCGAGATCATCGGTACATTCGTCTTAGTCTACACCGTCTTCTCCGCCACTGACCCCAAGAGGAGTGCGCGTGACTCTCACGTCCCCGTAAGCTCGTTTTTTTCCCTTTTGGTTAAGAGAATGTCACAAGAAAGAAATTAGTCATGGTTAGATAATCTATAAATTCACCACATTAATGGAAACAGTAGAATATCCGTGTCATATACGGCGTCTAGATATGGTGTAGAATAACAGTAGAAATTCACCACATTAAAACGCCGCCGTACAAAGCATTATTGGCTTAGAGGAGAATAAATTTGCATTTAAGAGCAAATATCATTTTTTTTTTTGGGTTTTGTTTTATCTAAATGGGTGGGTAATTCTGTAATTCGTATTCATTGCAGAACTAGCTAGATTTCAGATTTATAATTGGGGCTTTTGTATATAAGGTCATTTATTTGAATTTTTTTTTTTAAAATAGTTTTTTAATTTATTTTATAAAATAATATTATTCATGACAATTGAGCCCATGTACAATACGGTGTGTACGGTCCATAACGTGTAAAAGACGAAAAAATAATAATATCAATTTATTAAGGTAAATTGAAATAAGTGAGTATATGTGCAATTATATCTTTATAATTTGCTTTACGTCTAATATGATATTACATTTTAATTTTTTGTTTTGTTTCCTACAATTTTATCTTGATTTTTAATCGAACGAGATACATATTACAGATGTTTTGCCAATCTAGTTTCTAGATTCTTCATTATAATAAACGACAAAAGGGACATCGACCATCTAAACATTTAGTCTCTCACCACATCATATGGCCTTTATCTGTGGTCCCAATTCCATATTCGCAACCACGTCTACACTATTTGTCTCCTGATTTAGATTTTGTTTTTCTCCAAAATTATGTTTTCATTGTGGCCTTGAAACTGATGATAATTGAAGGTATTGGCTCCGTTGCCAATTGGATTTGCGGTGTTCATGGTTCACTTAGCTACAATCCCAATAACGGGCACTGGCATTAACCCTGCAAGAAGTCTCGGAGCTGCAATCATTTACAACAAGGACCAAGCTTGGGACCATCATGTTCGTATTACTATATAATATTTGTCTTCGATATTACCATTTGACAAAATTTTACTAACGTTTTTCTATTATTACAGTGGATATTTTGGGTGGGTCCGTTTGCGGGTGCAGCCATTGCAGCTTTCTACCATCAGTTTGTGTTGAGGGCTGGCGCGGTGAAGGCACTCGGGTCCTTCAGGAGCCAACCTCACGTTTAGCTTTCACTCTCCTCTGAGTATCAAAGAGACGATAATAAAGAGAGGCCTTTTTTAATATAATTAAGACGGTTGGAGCCAAGTGACGTGTGTAGTATGAAGTATCTAATTTCTAGCTTTGTGAAGAAGAGGTTTTGAGTCTGACTTGTGGGCCAACTTTGGAATGCTACTTCTATTATATTGCTATATTTTACTAGTTTGCTAAATTCCGTACGATCAACTTTACACGTGCAAGTATAAATCTACATGTGGAAGGTTAAATTTACTTTGAAATATTGATGTTTAGTGTTTTATCATTAGATTTTTCAAACGCTTAATTTGTATTTTGTGACTATGTGTGTGATATCTGTCAAAAAAATTTGGTAACTGTGTTTGATTTTGATGAGAGCTATGTGAAAAAATTAAGAACATGAAACTTTTGTTAAGTCTCAAAAATCTAAATAAAAATTGATTATTGTTTCCATCAAACTTTGCTATATATTCTCATTAATTTTGTTAGCATAGTGAATTGGATTGGAGAGTGATGGAAAAGAGTCATCGAGAGGTCAAATCAAGTGGCTCATCGTATAGGAGGAGCTTAACAACTTTATCTTCCATGCGCATTTCAGAAACACTTGATTAAAAGGCTAATCTCTCCAAGTCAACCAACTTTTTGGTCTTAATCATATTTCCGATGAAATACAAGGAAGCATCATCATCATACACATCTCAAAAACCCGGTAATTATTATTATTATTATTTTTTTTAATATTTTTTTGCAAGTAGAATAAAAAAGAAAAATAAAAAAAGAAGAAGAAAATAGGTCGGTCTACTTGTGGGCTCAGTGGTTCGCACCGCAAAATGTTCGGCCCATGGAGCCCAACCCAAGTAGGAAGAGACACCAAATTGGGTTTATGTTTTGACTTGGCAATAACAAAAACTATTCAAATAAAGTCGCACAATATATATATATATATTTTTTTTTTGAATCGCCCGAGGTTCTGGAGCCGTAGGCCTGCACATACTTAAAGCAGGGCCCAAACTATGTTAAATTCACTCATTCAGAGGATATCCGTCCCAACGAGAATCGAACCCAATGCCGGTAGGAGAGGCACATACCCACTCTTTCTTAACCACTAGGCCAACTCAACGTTAGTAAGTCACACAAATTCTACTTGTGGCTCATCGGCATGGGCAGATCTACTGTTCACAGGGTGGGGGCAATTGCCACCACTCATTTTTTTTATTTATTAGTATTTATTTATTTTTAAAAATTATGCCACCACTAATTTTTTTTTTTTTGCCACCACATATCCTTTTTTTATATAATTTAAGCCCAAAAACTCACCTAACATTTTTTTTCTATTTTATGAAAAAGCCCATTTTGTTATAAAATAATCAAAATTTTAAAACTCTAATCAATTAATTATTAACCAATCTTTACAAATTAAAAACCCTAATTTTTTTTCCAATTTTGCTTTCTCTTTCTTTCTTTCTTCCTTGTGCTTGCTTGGAGACAGAAAGGTAAACTTTTTTTTTTTCTTAATTTTGATCTGCCACTTTGAGTCCTCGACCATCTTCCAATTATTGTTACTTGTTAGTAATGTTTTTATTTTCGCAAAATATGTTTCTCTGTTTTATATTGTTGTGAAAGATGATTTCGAGTTTTCACCATCATACACAAAAAGCCTTTGGTTTACAGGCTTTCGAAATTAGTTATAACTTTACTGGTTGTCGCAACTGAATTGGAGATCATTTTCTAAGTGATTGTCTGGTTTGCTTTGTTGAAAAAGAGTTGTTTGAATCTGTTACAAATGAAAAAGTGATAAAAAATGTTTCAGATGATGAATGAGCGTAGGGTACTTTTATAGAATTTTTTTCATTGTCATCACATTTGTTGGATTTTATTTCGAATTTCGTATAACATTTTTAATTATTTTTACATTTTTATTATGTTATATTTTTGCCACCACTGATTATATTTTCTAGATCCGCCACTGCTCAGCGGTTCAAATCTTCAAGAGAAGAGAATCCATTCTCATACCTGAAGAGAAAGCTTCAAGTTTCTCTTCTCTCTTTCCCTTTAGGTTTTCTCTCTGGCAATTCAAGCAAAAACTCCCTTGTAATTGCTTATATACCTTTTGGTATGAGAATGGATTCAAACCTAGCCCAAACCGATTTCTGCTTCCTTTGTAAACACTTGTGGGCTGAAGCCCAATATGAAAGGCTTTGACCCGCCAAAGACCTGTTGACCCGAGCCCAGCTTTGTTTTGATCGACAAAATCAAAGTAAACGAAAGAGAGAGAAACACAAAACCCTAAGATAGCGAAGCAAAGATGATGAGGAAATTGAGCTCGCTTGCAAAGGTAATCAACTTGTCATCTCTGATTTCGCTTCGGTTTTTGTTTCTGGTATGATTGGGTTTGCTGATGTTGATTTTTGTTTAATCAAACCTCCATCGTATTGGATTCAAGTTTTTATTAGATTTCTGAATCAATCTTTCCTTTAAAAATGCAGCTTTTGGGGCGAAATTTCTCTAGCACCACTCCCATTTTGCATGAGAGATTGTTCTTGAAACCCATTGAAATAACGAAGAATTCTGCATCGGGATCCTCCGGGCTCGTTTCTGGATATGGAATCGGTATGTTGTTAGAGATAATAAGCTAATATTTCAACGCACAAAGAACTTAGAGAAGCATATTTGATGTTAAACATGTGACTGCGACTGCTCATTTTTGAAAATAATCTCAGCAGATAAGTTTTCGCAATCAAAGTCACTCTTCAACAGAGATTATGCATATGGGGGATTATTTCAGAGGCAATTTTGTGTAACCCGTGAGGCTGGTGAAGCTTCGGTAACCAATGGCTGCAACTCTGCTGCTGAACTGGCCAAAGCTCCCTCCCCTGCGACGGCCTCTGAGGAACTGGTTGTGAAATACAAGTCCCAGTTGAAAATAAACCCGAGGCATGACTTCATGATTGTCTATACTTGCAAGGTCTGTGAGACGAGATCTATGAAGATGGCGAGCCGAGAATCATATGACAAGGGCGTTGTGGTGGTACGATGTGAAGGGTGTGATAATCTACATTTGATTGCAGACCGTCTTGGTTGGTTTGGAGAACCGGGAAGCGTGGAGAATTTCCTGGCTGCTCGCGGGGAAGAGTTCAAGAAAGGATCCATGGATTCTCTTAACCTTACAGTTGAAGATTTAGCTGGAGAAAAGATGTCCAATGAATAGAGCAAGCTCTTCTCTTCTTTGATTTTGCTATTGTAACCACTAATGATTTGAACTTGTTATTCTACTCAGGCTTTGGTTGAGAATTGTAGCTTTGGTCAGAACCAGTTCATAAACGCCTTAGCAATCTCCAAATTTGACAATACGGACCAACATGGTTAACAATGTTGTAAAAAAAAAGTAAGCTTGGATGGCTTCAGCTTGTTGTTTTGCACTTTGAGTTGGCAAAACAAGAAAACTTGATGAACCACGGAAACAATACAACCCATTAACAGACTAACAAAGATCAGAATATTTGCAAAGTTATACTCTCTCCGTTTTACAAATGGAGTATATATTAATATCATAAGATCAAGATTTATAAAAGAAGCCACATGAGAATCAGTTCAGATAAATCAGATTCCCATCTTATTCTACACACTCATTATTACACAACTTATTCAACACACTTAATAATTATTATTCTGTCTGGGTAACCACATCAAATTAAAGTTCACAAACTGAGAAAAAGATGAAGATGGAGAATCAATTTTAAGAAAGTGAGTGTGAATTCTCAATTAGCTAAATTCTCAATCAACTTAAAGAAAATGGGTAAAATAATATAATTGTTATATTTTGTTTGGTAAAGAAATGATCATTTTTAGGTGTACAACTTCTCAATGATCTTTGAAAGGGCTGAATGTGTGCCAATAGCTGAGCAAACTGCTCCTACTGTGATAATTAAGATACAAATCGTCACCTACAAACACACCACAGAGCTTGTCAAGACTCAAGAGAGGATATGCATATTAGCTACTAATAGACATCAGAGATTAAGGGTGGACATTTGGTTTTTCAGTTTTTTTCCGGATTAACTAGAGAGATGTATACCAAATTTGAACCGTTTTTTTTTTTCAGTTTGGCTCAATTTTTTCTTTAATATTGATTTGAGTTTTTTTTATTTCTTTTCAATTTGGTTCGGTTATCAGAAATAGACAAGGCATACCTGTGTAGGGGTTACTTTTGTCCTTAAGATGCTCAAGAAACAAGCGGGCGGTAGTATCAACGTCTGTGTCCAGAAGCACACAATTCATATGAAAATGCAAAATATAAATTTGCTTGCATAACCAGCAGAAACTATATGTAACTTACAATGAGCATTGTCAAGAATGATCCAATCAATGACATGACAAGGCCTGAAAAAAATTCTGAGTGTCAATAACTATAGAATGTACATATAATAATTGCAAAATTCTTACCGAAGAAGGGAATCGCAAGACCAACGAGCAGAGTAGAGAAGGCCAATGCGCTTCTAATGGCGATTGCATAGAAACGTGACTTGCCATGGTTTGATGGTATCAACTCCTCAAGACTCATTGCGACCGGAGATAATGTCAAAGCATATGTGATTTCTTTCTATTAAGGCCACACAATTTTCCAGTTTCTATAAATGAGTGTATATGTGAATAGGGTTGTGAAAATTACAGAAAAAAAAGAGTAAAAAGTTTCTGAAAAATTTCTGTGGAAAAGGATATTTGGTAAATGGATTGACTACCTGCAAAAAAGTTTAAAGAAACGTCAATAAATAAGTAAATTTTATGGTCTTCTGACTTAATAAGCTTAAGCAATCAATATTTTTTAAAATCTTTGACATATTACAAAATCAACGATAAGCAGACCTGGAGGAAAACATGATAAGAAGCTTATAATAGTGTATTCAATAAGAAAACTGAAAAAAGCGAGTTAAAACTTACAAATAAACCTCATCAAGCTAGCAAATCTAGTGCATTTTAATGAGAATCATCCCCATTTTTCATGTAATAACCAGAAATAAGCATAGGAAAGATGAAAAAAAAAAAAAACTTACTGTGGTCCACAAAGCAATCTTAGATGCAACCAAATCTTGAGGCATATTGAGAGTAAACTGTGATTCTGTTGATTCTCCAAACATGCTATATCCCATAACAGCGACACCCGCATACATCAAAGTACAAATTCCAAAACTGAAAAAAAAAAAAACATCTAACACTTCGGAGAAAAAAAATGAAGAATTAATGTCCAAATATTTGTAATGTCTTTATAAGATTTTACCAAGTCAAGAGAACCGCAGGGAATTGAGAGGGTTTGGCCATAGAAGTATAAATATTTGGGAAAACACCATGTCCTGAGTAACAATAACCATAGAGTCCTACAGAAACTGGTAATGATGCTAGGTTTAGAGGAGTTCCCTTGCTGTGAATTCCAACTTCATCAACCAATCCAATCCAAAACAAGCACAGAACCACTAAAACTGATGCAATCA
The DNA here is from genome assembly GCA_002933935.1 of Eutrema yunnanense. Lineage (NCBI taxonomy): Eukaryota > Viridiplantae > Streptophyta > Magnoliopsida > Brassicales > Brassicaceae > Eutrema > Eutrema yunnanense. Next base: position 187,732 of record PKML01016309.1, read on the forward strand.
CCCCTCCAGCTGCAAAATTAAAGGTTATGATTAGTTCTAATTAACCGGAACCAACCATACCATTGTTTTTTTTATACCGAACCAAAATTGAATAAACCGAAGACCAAAAACCGAATTAAACCAAATTTTTCAAACCGAATCAAATCAAACAAAACTCGGTTATAGTTTGGTAGTTTGGAATGAATATGTTAAAAGTGAAACAATTGAACCGAGCCGAACTGAAAAAACGAATGTTCACTCCTAAAATGTTAAGGATCTGAAAAAATAAAATGAGTCCTTGAAGGATCCAAAGAATCATCTTTAGATGTTTATACCTGAAATGTAACTTAATATACTGAGATCTCGAAGCCAAACGGTGGGGAGAACAGCGAGGGTGGTAAGGAGAGCAAATAGATGAGGGGCATCTAAGTGAAACCCTCCAATGCTTAGAGCAGCATTTGGAAATAATGATGAAAGATTGTCACTTTCCAAAATTATGTATTCAACACTCATAGCCTATAGAGAGAGAACATATATAGAAGCATATCAAGTCTATAACTTTTATCATTTCAAAAGAACATTCAAAATACATCTAAGATATATAATGGTACAATTTTTGTTGTCCTATTTGCAGTAGCATGCATTTCAGTATATGTGGTGCTGATGATTTTCAATTTTGGGAGAAGGTGTTGTACTACTCCACATGTGGTCCCTTGTTATGACTTGAGATTCATTTTTAGGTACTTATCTTTATTTGCACAAAAAAGGTACTTATCTTTAATAAATTTGTATTTTGTCTTTTATTTATAAGATATAAAGTAAACTATTGGAGGAATTGCAAGTTGTACTTACATATAGCTCCAGATAGAGTATTACCTGCATGAATTAAAAAAAAAAAGAAAGAGGATAATTGGATATCTAATAAACATCAAATTTACAATGTATAGATGATGAGTTTCTTAGTAAATTCATGGATAAACTGTTGTACTTACGGAGACAAGGATGCGGCCGGTGGTACCAAAAGCGGCATGGCCAATATCGGGATAGGTCTGGAGGTCGGGGTGGCTATCGAGGCAGTGGCGCAAAAGCAAACCAGTGTAAAAACAAAGAATGCCAAATGCAAAGAGAATGAGAAGCCCCAACCATCCTCCTTCCTTCACAGCATATGGTGTTGACAATATTCCAACCCCACATAAAACATTCACTCCTACGTATGGTTTAAAGTGTCAGTATGTACCACTTTGAAAGTTTTTATGCGGTTTTCACCTTATTTATATATATGTGTATGTCATCACTAATATATAGCATTCTAATTAATGGTGGCAGCAAACAAACCATATTTGTATTTGTATTTGTATTTTTTTTTTTTTTTGCGGATCAAAACGTGTGAATGGTAACTAAAAGAAGACTTAATTAACCGCGAATGTATCACCATTAACATTACCAATTACTTTTTGATGAAACGTAACTCACCATTAAGAACAGCTTGTCCAAATGAGCTATCATTGGAGATTGCCGCCATTTCATGAGAAACCCTGGATGAGGCTTTCGAAGGAAGCAGAGAATGAGAGCTACGTTTACGCTTGGGTGCTTCTTCATCTACTAGCAGAGGTTTTGTGACAGCAGGTAATGATTCTGGAGTGTGTCTTCTTGTTAAGGACAAGAAAGAGCTTCCGAATCTTGAAAGTGAAGAATTACCCAGAAAACCCGGACTGGGAGATGGTAGACTTCCATACAGATCAATTGATTGCCTAAAACATTATAACAGAGTAACATAAATGGTTAGGATCCAAATCAAAATGTTGAAATTTTTTAGAGAATGATGATGATATATATATACCTATAACTCTTAGGCCATGCCGTTGAGTACGAGCTAGCTTTGGACTGATGTTGGTTTTGATTGTATGCGTCAGAAGTATCAGAAAAAGCTCCATCATCTTCTTCTTCGGACAAGTTATTTCTCTCGTCCTCTTCTTCCTCGCTCTCAAGGTAGAGGCTTTGGTCAGAAGCTGAGTGATTCATTCTCTCACAACTCTTATCCGATGAAAGCTATTTTGATTTCAATGGAATCTTTAAATTACAAAAGACAAAATGTTTGATTCAGAAAGTAGGAGTCTAGGCGAGTGAAAGGGCAAACCAAAACCGGTCGAGGGCAACTATACGAGTAAAGAGCCGTTAAAATGTGAGTCATTCATATATATCAGATTTAACTATGGTTAAGTTAAGGTTGTAACTATAGTCACAATAATCCACGCATTATCCTTAAACAATTGAGATTTTGATATTAACTTTAAACTGTAAATATAAAATATCATAAAAAGAAACACTGACTTTTCATTTTATTCTATATATAAAAATGCAGAAGTGATAATAAATAAAATTACCAAATTTTCCTCCAAAACAACTTATCTGTTCAAAAGAATAAAATATTGCTGACAAAAAAAATCATAAATGTTTTTTTGATAAATTAAAATTCGCTTAAATTTATTTTCCTAAATTCATATAAAGCTTTATTTATCTGAAAATTATTTTCTTTTGAGCACAATTTTAGTTTTAGTTTTAACTAATAATACTTCATCTTGTAAATGAAAGATTGTGATAATAAACTTAAATAACTCTATTAGTTTTTTTAATAAAATTTATTTCTTTGTCAGTAAAGATAGTTATACTAAGAAAAATTATTTATAAGAAGATATACACACAAATTAATAGTAAAATTTCATAAATCTGAAAAAGAAATAGATTATAATGAGAAAACTATATATATGTTCCACTTTTTCTTGTTGAATTTTTAAGAGTTGAATCTTAACGACAAAGAATTGAGTAAACACTATTCACAGATTTATTAACTTATTTGAAAATATAAGAAGATATAAATGACATATCTTTTACTTTCATACAAAATTACTTACCAAAATAGAGTCATTTATATGTCTGCATAATTGAATTTGTATGTTTTTCTTAACTTACTTTGTGTTATTCTAATGAGAGAACACTAAAAACACAACACACACACAGACACACACACACATATATATATAGATAAGATTTTTTGACCAAAAAAAAATATAGATAAGATTTAGATATTTGTATTCTAAGTCTTTTATATTCTAATAACAAAAAATAACATCAAAAGAAATTGTGAGAAAACCATATTGGGCCATTGGCAAGGTCAGGTAGAACCACGTCCTCCACATGGTGCATGTGTGGATCTGTTTTATGATAATTTGGAAATTTCTTAATGTTAGAACGGCAATGATATTCAACCGTATATCGAAGCCACAACGCAAGAACATGTACATGTTTGCTATCAAATACAAAAACGAACATGCCCACATCTAATCTCTTTTTATTCGTCACTCCAGCTATATAAATATCTTCATCCTAACATGCTTTCTTTACATCTCTTTTCCATTTCCATTCAAGAGTTTCTTATACTTATTCAGTTATTTTTCAAGTAGATTTAGCACATGCTTAGCTGTTTGGGATTATTTTACACTTGTGCATCATGAATCTATGATACAAAAGCCAAAATTTCGTAGAATGAAGTATTTATCATAATGTGTATAGGGCATTCATTTCATCTTTAAGCTCTTTTTCTGGTAATGACACTCCCTCTAAGAAAATTGGGCTCATCAACATTATCTACGCCACATACCATTATAGCATATCACATATACAATCACCAGGCAAGTCCTATGTAAACTCTTCTTTTCCCAAGTTGTATAGACTAGATTTGGTTACACCATTCTTTAATTTTTAATATGAAAAAATTGACCAGTAAAAACAACCGATGAAGTATTTGATTTAAGGTTAAGAAGTTTCAATCATTTGGATGCAAATTTGAAATGGCTAGCTAGGGTTTTTCTCGAGCAAAATATCTCAAAAGCATACGATCTAAAGCTTGTAAGCGAGGCATTGGGACAAGTGGCAGTAAAAGGACACCTCACTCATCTAACCTGTAAACGGACCAACATTAGACATGAGATTACAATCTTTGACGTGTCATCAAACACCCACGTGGTGTTCTCTGATTGGTGTACATGGTTAGATCTCAGATTATGTAGTTGTAGTACCAGAGAGAAGATCTAATTGATAGCATGAGGGTAACACGTGTCAACTGTTCCTTCGTCCTCAAACTTTAGATCGGCCTTTAGGATCGAATTAGGTTTACAATTAGATTCTCCCACGATCTTCCCATTTCTTGATCCGTCGTTTCATTATCCACGTCGGACATTAAGAATTTCTTATTGAATATACCTTCTCTCTTTTAATAGTGTTTTATCTTTATTATCTTACGATAAATATAAAAATAAAAAACTTGTTTTTGTTCGTAATTATATGTACCCATAAGAATAAGATAATCCCAAAATACATATAATCTACATCTTTACAAAGTACACTGTATAATCTATTTTTTTTGTTTAGTTACGTTATGCTTTTATTGCACACAAAACCATAATTAATTTCAGATTTTTTTGATGCAATAATTATTTTTGCCAAACTTTGAATGGAGTATTTTCAATTTTTTTTTTGAATTTTCATTTAAAAATCGAATAGGTTGAAAAAATTGAATAATGACGTGGAACTTTGACTTGGAAAATCAAAGTTTCTTTTGGTAAAATGTTAAGACGATGGAAAATCAAAGTTTGGAGAAGGTTTGGGGAGTTATAAGAAGCACGAGCATTATCAAAAAAGTGTTCTATGTGAGTTGTTCTATTTCAACGCCGACCAAGCAAATTAAAGGATACACATACGTATCTTGGTCAATACAAACACTTAAAGCAAACACACACACAGATAGACCTATATGTATATATATCTTCCCTTTCAAAGCTTGAGAAATTAGAACACAAAGACATTATAGAGAGCCAAGGTTTGTTAGCTTAATTCAATAAATGCCGAGTTACATTTCCTTCATCGTGTTGCTCTATATATATCTTTTATCTTTTTCTCCCCAAACAAACATTGTCAATGCATCGAGGCCCTTAATGGAATCCAATAAGCCGGGTCACACGAGCATGAATACAGTATACACAAGCGGTAGCGAACAAGGCACATTTCACGGTGGAGCGATGAATGATTGTCTTCCAAAGGGAATTCGCTTCAGTTCTGCTCCTAGCCGATACATTAACAACCATGCTTTAGGTTCAACACTTTGTTCTTCAACAGATAAAGCCATTCCTAAGCCATATAAAGCTATGTTTATGATCGGCCCTATGCAAATTTGTATATTTCACCTATTTGTTTTAACTCTCTCTACTACAAAAAAAATGAGTTATTATGACGAAACTTTGAGACAAAAAAATTTGGTCACAATTTTGTGACATTTTAGATACGAAGTTGTGACCAATTTAAATTGTCACAAATTCGTAGTTATTTCGTTACAATATTGTGATGAACTAAGTCGTAACAAAAATTTGTCACAATTAGAGACAAAACTATGACGATAATAGTAACCGTAACTATTGTGACTGTATTATGACTAATATGTAGTCACAAATCAGTTACTAACTTGTGACAGATATGCCAGTCGCAGTTTTTGATATTACAATAACTAAACATGAGTCATTAATTATAACTAATTGGTGACAAACATTATTTTGTAGCTCAAATGAAGAAGCTCAAATGAAGAAGCTCAAATGAAGAAGCTCAAATGAAGAAGCTCAAATGAAGAACCTGAATAGTTTTTTTATAGATATTAACAAAAAAAATTAGAGATCCAGTATCATAAACTAGTTCATCTTAAAGTTGGTATTCTCAAATGATTTTTTTTTACGAATTAATATGTTAAGGATTATCTATGTTTAGTGT
>PKML01016309.1:197158-212179 GCA_002933935.1 Eutrema yunnanense
AAAAAAAAAAAAAAACTTAGAACCAGAGTCTTACATAGGAACTAGAGCAAAGGAGAAATCATGAAGTGATTTCTTAGCTAGAACATCAGCCTTAGCGTTCTCTGCGCGGGGAATAAACGAAAACGAAAACGAAATAGAGATAAACATAGTTGCGAGAGTTTAAATATCAAAAAGAAGACCATAGATTTCTTTGATTTGCTATTGCGATGTGATAGCTCGGATGAGATCCTAAGCGTCTGACTTGATGTGAAGGGTTATGTATCCTTTCTCTAACGCTTGGATGGTTCCATCACAAATCATGGTCACATAAAACCCAATTACTGCCACACAAAGACTTACCTAAGTACAAAACCGTCTTTTATCATGTGTAATTGGTGCATTCAAACAAGACTCCAATTAAAAAGTTACTATAAATAAGAAAGTTTTTGAGCACATGTAGTGGTTAGTGGATGCCTAATATTTTATGCTTAAATAAGACATCAAATATACCATTCAATTAAAAAAATGTGTTCAAGACATTCAAATAGTTTGAGACGTTTTGAACACACAAATTACCTTTCTTTAACCCGTCATTATATATAATCATCCGAAGTTTCGGATGCATAAAAACGTTTTATGTTGTGCCCTCAATTGCAATCGATAATTGTGATATTTTTCGAATTTAGTTTTGGAGAAATGTTGGAAAAACAACAATAGACAATAACTAAATTAACTGTCTTCCCTCCGGAGCTTAATGAAACAACGCATCAAAAAATAACTATGATGACATCTATACCATTTGGAGTCCAAACTATTTTCACTAATCTTTTTATTTTGTTTTTGACAATTTTATATTCCTATTTTCACTAATCATTTAGCAAAGTTTCCTGATATGTGTAACTAAGATTCAACCCGCACTAACTATATATCACGAAATATATTTTTAAAAAAATTGTTTTGAAATTTAAGAAAAAATAAATTTATCTGAATTTTATAATATGTCTAACTAATGATTATATATAGAATTGTCAATCTAGACTAACATGTCTACTTAACCCGTTTTGCAATGAACTAAAATATTGTTTGGGCTAAACCGCAAAAACCTATAATATTGAAAACATAATTCTAATATGCACCGCTTTATAACTATGGTTTTCGTGGTCAGTGCACAAACTTTTTAAAAATCAATTTTTTCGTGTCTAACTCTTTATAAATCAGTAAAATATTTTTCAAACTTTTGTTTTGATACATATTCAAATAAAATATAATAATCATAATAAAAAATATTACAAAATCTATAATATATATTTTTTAATATGTGTGGATTGATTATTATTTAATAATATCATCATAATCAAGAAACTAAATAGTAAACAACCTTTTTTAATGAGAAATAAATATTTTCATATTTTCATCAATAATATCAATAATTAAAAAAAACAATTATATCATTTTCTATTTCAATTTTCTTTTCTTATTTGTAATAGTATAATATATAACTTATAAAATAAAGTTTATTTTTTAAAATGATTTCTGAGATAATAATATAGAGAGTAGTATGTTTATGTTTAATAGTTTTTTGTCCCCAAAAAACAAAACAAAGTTTTTAGTGGAAATTGAAAAAAAAAAAATCACAAATAGAAGAGCCTTTACAATAAAACTCGATAATCGTTGGCAAAGTCAAGGACGATCGAGTTTATAAGAGACCATCCTTCTTCTTCTTCTTCTTCGACTCGCTGCCATCAACGCCCAAAACTTTGATACGATCTCTCAGCTGTAATCTCTATAATCTCATCAATTCTCTATTTTAGGGATAAGCTATGGGATGTGCTGCTTCTCTTCCAGGCAAGTTTTTCTTTTTCTTTCTCTCTTTTGTTGAATATATTCTCGGTGTTCGAATTATGAGTGAGAACTTCTTATTCGCAAGACCCTCGAGAGATTTCAACAACCAATTTCAGAAAAGGCGAAATCATCGGGGTTGAATTTAGAAGCTTCACAAAATTAGGGGTTATGATGATCATTTCCGTTATTTAGGGTTTCCGTGTGAAGAAATTGGTGAAACCAAATCGTTTTTTTAGTGAATATTGTAGATTTACGTATGTTTGTGTTTCAGACAGGAACTCTGGAGCGTTAAATGGTCTTAACAGCTCAGAGAATGCAGTTCCAGCAGATGCGAAAAATCTACGCGTGAAGGTGCGATTTTGTTTTTGCTCTTTTCTGAAGAATGTTCATCTCGTTGAGACCACTTTGTTGCTAGACTGATTCCTCAGATTTATCAACGGAATACAATAAACTTGTGAAAGTAATCAAGTGGAGTTTCTAATAGCTTAGAAAGTTCATGCTTTTATGATCTTGCTTTATATTTGATTGTTCACATGTCTAAAAATATAATTTAGGCTGGATCTATTAATGATGGGTCTCAAACCACGCATGTCTAAAAATCGGTAGTTTTGCTGTTATAGAATGGTGGGATGTTAGTAGTAAACCCTCAAATTTCTTCTTTCCATAGCTAAGTATAAGTGGATAACTGTATTTCACTATCTTTTGGAGCTACGTTTGAAACTCTTAGGCTTCCTTTTTCTTTTACCTCTCTTCTTGTTGCTCAGCAGTATTTGGCCCGTGTAGTATAGTTGGTCTCAACTTTGCGCAAGACTGACCACTAACTTTTGGATTCACTTTGAATGCAGTTAGTTCTATTAGGAGATTCTGGTGTGGGTAAAAGCTGTATTGTCCTTCGATTTGTCCGTGGTCAGTTTGACGCAACATCTAAGGTAAGTAAAACCTTATTTATCTAACCGTCTTTTTTGACCATCTGACACTTTTCTTTAGGACACCGTGCTCTGATATCGTATGTGGGATGTGAAGGGCTATTAGAGTTTTCATCTACCATTGAATCTCAAAAGTATTAGTTATATGTATCAGGTAACTGTTGGAGCTTCATTCTTGTCCCAAACAATAGCCTTGCAAGACTCTACCACAGTGAAGTTTGAAATATGGGATACAGCAGGGCAGGAGAGGTGTTAAGTCCTCCATGTAGATTTATGTTGCTTAGTTTATAGAATAAACGGCTTGAATGCTCGTTGGGGCTTAACTTGTATTCACCCGATTTTTGTAGGTATTCTGCTCTTGCTCCACTATACTACCGTGGAGCTGGAGTTGCTGTTATTGTGTATGATATAACAAGCCCTGAATCGTTCAAGAAAGCTCAGTATTGGGTTAAGGTATGTTTTCAAGTGGCTCAAACAGTTCCATTTCCTAAATGTTTTGCGGACTCATGCAATAGGTTCTGAACTATATGACTGAAAATTGACTTGCAGAAAGTCCTGTATAACCATAGCAGAGTATAAAACTATTTAATATCCTTGGACCCATATGATTTAAATGACTGAAACATTGGCTTTTAGAAAGTCATATATAACCATAGAAGAGTAGAACAACTCTACCAGTCTAAATTGTACCCAACTCCATGATGTTCTGCTAGTTTCAGAAGTTTCTTCTCTCACCCCTCCAACTTGGCAGCTATCTTGTCGTAATTAAAACAGGCATGATCATAATTGATCCAAAAAAGTGGCTGTCATAAAGGATGGCAAGTCACTTGACTATATTAGCAAAAAGTCATTAGAGGAAACAAAGTATCCAAGCATAACCCAGTTTTGTCACTCCACATATAAAATACTAGGTAACCGTAATGTGATTGTTGAACAACTAGCCAACTCTCTGACATTTTTGTGCCATTGATTTGCATACTGCCTCGATATCATCTATTGCTGTTGTTTTACACCTGCCCTTTAAATCTAACAGGAACTGCAAAAGCATGGCAGCCCAGATATTGTAATGGCTTTGGTTGGTAACAAAGCTGATTTACATGAAAAAAGAGAAGTACTAACTGAGGTGAGTTTGCATAATTAGATTCTGTAGAACATGTTGTTGTCACTTGCACTGCCCTTGCTTCTTCAGCGTGTATCGCATTTTCAATTTCTTAACAGGATGGTATAGAGCTTGCAGAGAAGAACGGCATGTTCTTTATTGAGACGTCAGCCAAGACAGCAGATAACATAAATCAACTGTTTGAGGTGTGCAACCCTTTCTTTATCGCCTCTATGTTACGATCGATTGACTTGTCATCTGCATTTATTGGGCGCTTGTGATCAGTTTTATTTCACTACTTGGGATTTGGAGAATGGAAAATTTGATAGACAGTGATATCTTTGGCTGCTGAATTTGTTCATTTTCTTTTCTAGCTACTTACCAAATAATATAACTACAACTTAGAAGATTCATAGAATCTGTCTGAAAACTGAGTAGGATAAGAACAATATAGTTTCGGATGTATATATATATGGGTTTAACTTGTTACATTTTTGGCTGATAGGAAATAGGCAAGAGGCTACCTCGTCCTTCTCCTTCGTCGTCATGATTGGATCATCTTCAGGGGAAGCAAAAACCCTTTTCCGGACTACTAATCTTTTCATATTTTCATGTAATACACTGTCTTAAAAAAAAAAACGGAATTTCTCTATCTGTTAAGTGTGTTGTATAATGTGAAGATTTGAGGTTGAAATTGGGTAGTATATGAGAGAACCTGGAAAGTGAAATTAAGCAATGATGTGGTCTACAAAATCGAATCCAATTAAGAAAAATAATTTGACCATTTCAAAGAAGACATGAGCCTCGGATTTTGTCATGTGCATTCATTATAACTCTGGTTTTGACTTTGTGATTGTTTCAAAAAAAAAAAAAAAAAGAAAAAGTATATATTTATTTCGAAATCCAAAATTGAATCCGGAATCTGACGCGGCGATAAAACTGTATATTAGAAGCAAAGAAACAATAAAATATGATTTGGTTTGAAAATGGACAAAATGTGGCTTTTCAGGACAGAGAGGATTTTAAGCGATAATTGTTGTATTAATTAATTAGGCTTAGTGGCTTCTTCTTCTTCGTTTCCCTTTTTGTTAAAAACCCTTTGAAGCGGCGAGCAAAATCTAAGGATGGAATCATCGAATTGTTCCCATGAGGAGCTGATTAGTCGACTCGTTGACTCCGTCAAGGAAATTTCTGGGTTTTCCTCTTCTAAAGGTTTCTTCGGGGAGATCCAAGGCGATCTTGTTCGTAGGATCACGCTTCTCTGCCCTTTCTTCGAGGAATTGATTGACCTCAATGTCGAATTGACTGACGAACAGATTCCTGCTCTCGAGGTTTTGAGATTCGCTCTTGATTCAAGTCTCGAGCTTTTTCGATCGGTCAATGGAGGAAGCAAACTTTTTCAGGTTACTCTTTTAATGATTTTTTTTTCTTTTCATGATTCTCTCATTGGTAGCTGGGAAAAGTGAACAATTTCCTCTGTTTTCTATTCGAGGTGGGGTTTAGGGTTTTGCTTGTTTCTCAATATCTAGAATTTGGTTGTTTTGAGATGACCCGAGATCGAATTGAGTCTGCCATTACTGGAGAAAGGTCACAAGCTATCTCATTATATGGGAAACAAGTTTATATTTTGAGGTCTCGGGCGATCCTAATGTTTTGTTTATGGCCTATCTTGGTTTCAAAGCATTTCCTCTTATTTACTTTTATGTTCTGCATGGTCAATATGTCATCATAGTTGCCATTGCTTTGGTGAGTTATGTAGAATCATTTGTGGTTTGTGTATTATTTGAAATCAACAAGTTGAGAATTTTTGTGTGTGTATTGTTTGTTTGTCTTCTCTCTTGCTCGCAGATTTTCCATAGGGCTTCTGTTGTGCAGAAGCTCCACGACGTGACAACGGAAATCGAGGCAGCGTTAAGTCAGATTTGTTATGATAAGTTTGAAGTATCAGAGGAGGTCAGAGAACAGGTACTTCTCAAGGCACTGGTTCTTCTAGGTTTGAAGACGAGAATTTTTCAAAATAAAACTTTAGAAAATCCGGTCGGAATTTTTTCTGTTTATCAAATCTGAATTCTAATGAGATATGCTCTCTACCATTTCAGGTACAGCTTCTTCATTTTCAGTTCAAGAGAGCAAAAGAAAGACGGGATGACTCTGATCAGCAGCTTAGCCATGATCTAGCCATGGTAGAGAATGTGATGGATCCGGACCCTCAAATCCTCAAAAGACTGTCACAAGAGCTCCAACTCAGCACCATTGATGAGCTGAAGAAAGAATCACATGCAATACATGAGTATTTTCTTTCATATGACGGGGATCCCGATGACTGCTTCGAGAGGATGTCCTCGATTCTTAAAAAGCTGGTAGATTGTGCAACAATGGAACGTTCAGAACCCGATACATCCATTGGCAACAAAATCATTTCGAGACATCGTTCTCCTGTTATACCCGAGTATTTTCGGTGTCCGATATCACTTGAACTGATGAAAGATCCTGTCATCGTTTCCACTGGTCAGGTCTGCTTTTTCAAATTCCTTGTGCATTGTAGTGAGTTTGTTAATTACACTTGTTTATCTGTTGTTTAAGCTGATTTTTTTGTCCTTGCAGACATATGAAAGATCATCCATCCAGAAGTGGCTCGATGCTGGTCATAAAACCTGTCCAAAATCTCAGGAGACACTCTTGCATTCTGGATTAACCCCTAATTACGTGTTAAAGAGTCTCATTGCTCTGTGGTGTGAGAGCAACGGTATTGAGCTTCCGCAAAATCAAGGGAGCTACAGAACCACAAAATCAGGAGGAAGCAGCTCTTCAGATTGTGATCGAGAATTTGTCCTTTCTTTGTTAGAGAAGTTGGCCAACGGTACCATTGAACAGCAAAGAGCTGCAGCTGGAGAATTACGGTTACTAGCCAAGAGGAATGCAGATAACAGAGTTTGTATCGCTGAGGCTAAAGCCATTCCACTCCTTGTAGAGCTTCTATCCTCACCGGATCCTCGGACCCAAGAGCATTCTGTGACGGCTCTTCTCAATCTTTCCATAAATGAATGTAACAAAGGAGCCATTGTTGATGCAGGAGCCATAACAGATATAGTAGAGGTGCTAAAAAATGGAAGCATGGAGGCTAGAGAGAACGCAGCTGCGACCCTTTTCAGTTTATCTGTTATAGATGAAAACAAAGTTGCAATAGGTGCTGCTGGAGCCATCCAAGCTCTTATAAGCTTGCTTGAGGAAGGGACCCGAAGAGGCAAAAAAGACGCAGCAACAGCGATTTTCAATCTATGCATATACCAAGGGAATAAATCAAGGGCAGTTAAAGGTGGCATCGTTGATCCTCTGACAAGATTACTGAAAGATGCAGGTGGTGGAATGGTGGATGAGGCTTTGGCGATTCTGGCAATTCTTTCGACAAACCAAGAAGGGAAAACAGCAATAGCGGAAGCCGATTCGATCCCGGTTTTGGTTGAGATTATCAGGACAGGGTCACCGAGGAACCGGGAAAACGCTGCAGCAATACTTTGGTATCTATGTATTGGGAATATGGAGAGGTTGAATGTAGCAAGAGAGGTTGGTGCAGATATTGCCTTGAAGGAACTTACTGAGAATGGGACTGATAGAGCAAAGAGGAAAGCTGGGAGCTTGTTGGAGCTCATTCAGCAAATCGAAGGTGTTGTAGTATCTACTGTTCCATGAAAAGCCTCGCTGTTGTGGAATCTTTTATTTGTTTCAGTGTAGATTATATATATATTATGTATAGGAAACTTTTGGATTGACTCTGACTAAAGAATCTTATGTAATAATGTTGTGTAATTTTCGACTCAGGTTTGTGTATACAATAAATTTAAATTTTTAATATTCAAAGTATAATATACTATTTTCTGTGTACTGATATGATCATCATTTGTAAATTTGTAAACGCAAAGAAACAATTGTGGCCATATTGACATGTATTTGGTTTACTTAAATTTGGGAAAAGTAAAGCCAAATATCTTCCGCCGAAGTTGAAGTGCAATGCATCAAAAAAACATTATTGAATTTGTTATAAGAATCACGCACCAAATAAAAAAACAAAATACAGAAATACACTACAAACATTTGAATACCATTTCTCTCTGCATCCAAAATGATCCAAAAGAAGATAACATACAAAAAAATAAATAAACACTCACGAGCACACTCGAGAGAAAAGATGAAACATAAGGCTCTGTTACGGATCAGCCCAGTTTTTCCATGAATGTTTCTATCAATGTTGCGCCATTGACGATTTTTGTTGTGGCAATAATCAAATCATAAGCCATTCCTTCCTGCAAAAGAAGTGATCGGAAGAGGATTCAGCAAAAATAAGCCAACAAAAAGAGTTGTCAATGATAATAAACTCGTGAAGTTTGCATATATATACCTTAGAGGCGAGAAACCGTAGAGCAGAGATTTCAGCAAATGTTACACCTCCAATAAAGACAACAAGAACAATTGAGCGTCTTCCATCAGCAACTCTGTAATGATGTCTAAACATATTAGGATGTTTATCGTTTTGAAGAAACTACTTTCGCAGTAGCAAGCTAATTGTTAATGAGAAACTTGCCCATTTGAAGCTCCATGCAATGAATCAACTGATGGACTACTTGGGAATCCACTCTGCACAGAGATGGTACATCGTGATATACTTGCAAGCAAAAATTAGTCGAAAAGAGAAGATACAAAAGCAGACAAAAAATGGAAGCCTTTCTTTTTATCTTTCTAAATTGGGTAAAGGCAAAAGTGTACTGACTCTTTTAGTCTCCAGATGCGGTCCTGGCAACAGTTTCAAAATGTCTTCCATAGGACGCCTGTAACGTATAAATTTGAGTCATCGAAAAACAACACCATTTTTTCAACATTCATATATGGATTATTAAAAGTACTCTCAAGTTCAATATATATATATGCTTAGTTTTTATTCGTCCCTTTTCACTTAAAAGCTTCTGAAATTGAATCTGAACAGAATGCTAGACTTTTTTCTTCGTGGTTATATACTTATTTAGGAAAGCCAAAATTTTGGCTAGTAGAATGCAAGAACATACTAACCATCCAGAATGAATAGCTTGTTGGATAAGACGAATGCTAAGAGGAGCATATCCAGAATAGACATAAGATATATCCTCGGGCCTGCACAAGATATTTATATTTCTCACAACTCAAACTGGTTTAAGCACTTCATTTATATTTAGAAAACGTTGGTGCAAGGCCTAGCAAATCAGATGTATGTAGATAAGTACTATTGAAACACGAAATGAAAGCACAAATGCACCAAATACAAATACCAATGACAAACAAGGAGGAAAACAGATTATTAATGCTATGAAAACTGATATATTCAGCCAATGATGAGGTTGATCATGCATTAGAAAAAGGAAGAGTTCTCATATATCAACAAAACTAGCAGGTAAAAAAGAGCTTAATTCAAGTCAGGCTTTAGAGACTGGCAGAGGTATCTTCGGAAAATAATCAGCCAATGCTGTTGTTAGATCATATGCATTAGAGATTAACAGAGGTATCTTTGAATATAGTAGTAGAAAAAGATCGTTCAAGTCGCATATTTTTATTCAAGATCAAGTTTGGATATTTCTGGACTCGACATCTCGACCCACTTCCTAAGATTAAATCCACTGACAAAATCATGTCAACGAATGTATCATGTATTCAGGACGAGACAACATGACTATAAATAATATTACCTTGACGTATCAGTGTCTTCAACTATGAGTTTCAGTGTACGTTTCACTGTCTGCCAGTTGCTTTTAAACTCCTGCAGTGAACAAATGAAGGTACAAGAAGCCATTAGAATGTCAGGCTTACCTAACCAAAGAATACAAAAAAATAATTCATTCCACCAGGAAGCGAAGAATAACCAAACCTGCTTCTTCAACAATCCTGCTTTTTCCAAGTTGTTCAATGCGACCACATGCTCAAACCCATAACTGTGTAGTAGTTCCATTCTGGAAGTTGAAACCCGAAGACAATATATGATTAAGAAAACAGAAAAATATAATACAGAATAACTGATGGAAGCTTAACTTGCCTTATATAATCAAATTGCTTTTTCGGTAAACCCGAGTTTGTAACAGAAAATAGGACTAATAGACGTAGCACATTAGTGAGAGGCTCCTGTTTATGGATCATCTCTTCTATGTACTCAAAGCATCTGCATTTACAGAGTAGAGTTAGTAATAATCAATCATATAACAGATTAAAATATCCATTATGCCATCAACGTAAATTGTTTTTCACATCATATGTAACAGAAAGAATCATGAAATCTTCTTGAATGAACGTATTAAGTGTTTCCTTAAGAAGAAACTTACATGTCATAACTTTCTGCCTCAACCAGTGTCTGTTCCATATCAAGTTGCGAAAGAAATGACTGCTTGGATGTGAACGTTGTCAGGTGTTGGGCAAGATGTATGTGCCTCTGGGAAAGAAAAAAATCATAACCAATTAGGTTAAAATGAAACTAATCGTGGTCTGAACCATCTGCGAGATAAAAGAAAAGGAACTTAAAGAAGACAAGGCAATACTTACTGTCATCTCTGGTAATGAGTTAAGCTTCTTGACAAAGTCCTTTAGCTCAGAAACTGTCTGGGTCTGTGCATTATATTACCATACCCGATTAAAATCTCGGTCTAACTAATATTCTAAGGGGAAAATGTACAGATAGGCTGATTGGTCTTAAGGTATAACATGGTCTATATTAATTTGGTAACTATTTATGTGCCAAAGAACACTCCTGACCGATGGCTAAGAGATTTGAGCACAAATACGTATCTACCATAACCTCTACCATGAACACAAGTCTACCTAAAGGAAGAGAGCAGGAAGAGAGCAACAAACGTACAGAATTAATTTCAGTGTAGTCCTCTTTCATGGTTGTTGCCTTCTGCCGTAGAACCTGCAATCATACTGCGTCTGGAAGATGAGGAAATAGAATCCCATGTCACAAAAGATGAAAGCCAAAAGGACAAAGGTCAACCTGTACAACGACTTCAAAGTTGAGATCCCTCGTCTCCTTGAACAATTTATCACTGTAAATTTTCGTTTTTAGGTCGACATTTCATAAATACTTACAAAAGTTATGATAGAGATAGATAGAGACACAACATCCAGCTTGGAAAATCTAAGTTAGCTACCAATTTAGGAAGCTCTTTTGTGTGCATAACCAATTAATACACAGGAATAATAGCAAAACAGTGTGCTTATCCAATCCAAGAAAATCACAATTTCTATTCCATGCATCAAACTACTCACAGAAATCATATAGCAGTGCAATAGAAGATTGTCTCACACGGTTGAAGGAATTTATATATGATGCAAGCAACTAACCTTGAATTAAGGGGAACTTTCATCTTTTTCCCCTCCTGTTGAGAACCCATCACAGATGAGTCGACCTCGACAGCTCCATTACTGATATGCAAAAACTTTAAATAAAGGTTGGAGTCAGCTCACAGAAAACCCAATCGACCAGCTTAATTGAAATCCAAATTGTGTGGTTGTTAGTTATCATTGCAACCAATGAAACCAAAAAGTTTTACACCATTGTTAGACCTTCCCTAAATTCCAGAAAAGTACATACAAACTCAGCAGGATAATGAAAAAGCCCACGGAAACTAATTTGGCTCTCACACTTGTGTGAGACTTTATTATCAGATGAGAAAGCGAAAACAATTAATATAACTCAAAGTGGTAGTAAAACGAAGTCAGTATCCCTCCCTCAAAGGGTAAAAAGTCCACCAGTTGCCCTGCCCGTAAAATCTACTCAAGCTACTTCTAGTCAAAACTGCAGTAATCACTTTCCGTGACATTACCTCATCTAGCAGTCCCTCATAAGTTAACTGGGAACACATTGGAGTAACCATGTCAACCTGAAATAGAAAAGTAAACGTTGAAACTAGTAGCGCCATGTGAATACATCTTTTCACAAGTATGCATACACATGGTTTTTAGTTCGAAAAAAAAAATAGTAAATGGCCTAGGTTCAGACAGATCAAAAAGTGATATTGTGGCACAGCTTCTATTTACCACATTAATGATGCATGCTTTAGCTTCATAAAACCAAAACCATGAACACTAAAACTCTTAGCTCAATGCATATAGACTGGCAACTGTGAATGAAAACCAATAACCATTCAATTAGCAAATATAATGCCAATCTAAATTAATGAAATTTGCTTCCCATAATAATCCTTACTAGTGAATGAACTAAAACACCACTTAATTTCAATAAAACCAACACTTATGAGGTCCGTGGGTTGATTTTCCCCAGAAAGCTAGCCCTAGCCTTACAAGGCATCAGCCAGTATATATTCCAGATTAAGTGGTACCGCAACCAGTTTCACTAGCTCTTAACCTTTATATGCAGATTGCCAAATCCATTGTTTACGTCATATAAAATATATTTCCAACTATCCAATGTTTCCACCAGACAGAACTATCTAACATTTATTTCTTGAACGACATCTTTTTGTTTAAGGATATCATATAACAGGAAAGCACATGATAACCTTACCTCTCTATCCAATAGGATGAGTGTATCCACTTCAGACCTTCCCACCTAAATGGAACAAATATCATTTAAAAATAGTGAATTTGCTACAATAGAAGATTGCGAAATCACTGAATATTATAACACTCAAACTGTTGCAGGCAAATATTACATCATTTGAATTGACAGGTTCCTCCACTTGCATGCGGTTAAGTATATCTGCAACACGAACTGATGCTTTGCCCTTTGCCCTCACTTTCGATATAACTCCAAAAGAAAACTATGATGAGAGTTAGTCACGACTCACGAGATAGCATTGTGCGGATCATAACATAAAGAATAACAGAGATTCAAACCTCGAGCTCGTGTATGGCTTTTGCGACATGCCAAAGTGAGCTAACATCACCATCCACAAGGCAATCCTTCAAAAACGAAGTAAAACAAGTTAAATAGGAAAACTGTGATATTAAGGCCTCAAGGAAAATGGTACATCAGCTTATAAGTACGAAATGGACCCATGAGAGTTGTACACACTTTTTCAGAGAGCTCAAGCTCGAATGATATTACATCCTCATCTAGTGGAACCATATACAGGGGAAACTCCTTCACGGTAACCAGGTTATGAACTTTTTCCTGCTCAAGAATCTGAAATAGCAGGAAAACAATTATTTATTACCCCTTATTCAATAGGTGGTGAAACAAGCAAACTGAATTACAAATAGTGTTCGAAGATGGCAATAACCACATACCTTCTCACACGCAACTGACCTACGAGGTACAAAGTAAACGTAGTAGTCTCTTTGAATAGCCTTTGAAATATCATTCTGAATGTGAGAAGCTATGAATTTCATAAAACTCAGTTGAGAGCGAACAAGATAAACCACTTTCGTGCATTCAGTCTGAACTGGTTCTGCAGAAAGATGTCGTAATTCCAAGCCAAGTTCCTGTTAAGCAAACAAAAAAAAACAGATCACCACTAATGCTGAAACCAAATTCAACCATTAGAAATAACTTCAGTCATATATTCGTTCCTCAACAGAATAATCGATCTTCAAGGCTGAAAAAGCTGAGGACTTGGCATTTCAATTTTACAAATTTGCCTGGAATTACCTTCAGCGCAGATGTCTGGATGATCAATGAGACGGAACCACTGAGCTTTGGATCAATAACCAGACACTTACTTCCACGAATCTACAATCAAAGGCACCAAAGAGCAAAACAAAGTCTTGAGGAATCGGTAAATCATCTCCGAAGCTCATTCATCCTATTGATTCTCTCGATCATGCGACATTGGTTCAATAATTTCGTCGGAAAGAGAAGAATTCAGAGTAAAGTGAGACAAAAAGCAGTGGTTTTTATCAATATGAGTTTGTTTATATCAAATATAATTCGGAGATTTCTCATCGTTTCTCCCCAGAAAAAAATATAAATTTGATATTTCTCAGCAACCAAGACCTTCCGAATCATAACAAAAGAGAATAGCGAGACTTACGTCTTTAAGCAAGTTTACGAGCTCCCTCTGAGACTTGTCCCTGAATAAGAATTGAGCAACATATGAGAGGAAGACGAGAAATGATCAATTTCAGCTCTAAGTATTTGACAATCGAGTCACCTAATGGATTTGAGATTGAGAGGAGCATTTTCCAAGTTTGGGATCTGCGCCATGGACGACGATCAAGAGATGGTCGACCTGCTCGACGACGTTTCTCCGTCTTTCAAGCACCGTGTGACCGCGACGTTAGTCCACCGCAATACAAGAGCACGGTGGAGAAAGATAATTAAAAGACCAAATGGGCCTAATATTGTATAGATGGGCTTAATAGCTGGGCTTGGTCTTATTCTAATTCTAGGGTGTCAATTATGTTTAAACACAATTTTGCGGATTTAAACTCGATTAGTGAATTTCTATATTATTATTTAAGAATTCATTTAGGAAAATAAACTTTATTTTGTAAATTATTACATATTATGCCATTACAAATAACAAAAAATAATGGCAATAAAAAATGATATAATTGTCTTTTTAAATTATTGAAGAGAATATGGAAAGTATTTGTTGTCATTAAAAAAGTTATTTATTATTTAATTTCTTAATTATTTTTAATAATATATATTTAAAAATAATAATCAATCCATATATATTCAAAAAACAAAATATATTCGAAATCTTGATATGTTTTTCACTATAATTTATTATATTTTATTTGAATATATATCAAAAAGGTTGAAAAATATTTTAGTTTGTGAGGTAACCCCTATGAGAATTCATATTTTCAGTAAATGCATTAACTAATGAACTAATCATCCTATGTCTACTTATAAAATACCTAACAACAATAAACCTCTATATTAATGTTAAGTAAACTAGTTTAAAAGGTTTTTGGCATCTTTAATTATTTTATAACAAGTAATTTAATAAAGTTTATTATTCGCTTTAAATCTGTTGACTCCAATATGAGATCTAGATTTTTTGGAGATTCGGAGACAATTAGGGATCCAAACATCTATGACCTAGTTTCAATATTCATGTAAGATGTGGCTATGTATTAAAACAAGATAATTAAAATTTTCAAAATTATTTCATAATTTGTGAGCTAACCCCCCCTTTGAGAATTCATATTTTCGGTAAATGCATTAACTAATGAAACTAATCATCCTATGTC
>PKML01016587.1:0-34183 GCA_002933935.1 Eutrema yunnanense
CATTGACGCAGGCTCCTGAGTCAACGAGACACTCTTTGAATTCAACCCTAGAGATAAAGCATGGAACTGAGAAGATCCATGGGTCTTCCCTCTTAGTCAACTGTCTCAGTGGAGGTGTACCTCTGGCCTTAATGAAGAGTGCCTTAATCTCTTCCTCAGTTTCTATGCAATCCTTGAAGAGACTTAGCAGAGGACGGGACTCTAGAGCTTCTTCAAAGGTTGATTCATTGGAGATCCTTCGTACCATCTTCTCAAAGCCACACAGCTGCTTTGGAGAAATGGGATCTCTGAGGTGTCGAGGAATAGGATTCAGCTTCTTGGGCTTGCGAACTCTTTCTTCGATCAACTCAGGTGTTTTCACAGTTTCTGGCTTAATCTGCGATGGGTATCGATCGACACCAGGCAGGGTATCGATCGATGCTATCGCTGTTGAATCGTCCTTGGCAGATATATCATCATCAATAGGAAGCTCCACGATCGGCTTATCCAGCGTAGCCTGGCATCTGGCATCCTCAACCTCCTTCTTAGTCTTCCCAGCAACTCTGGGATAAGGTATCCTAGGTATATAGACTCGTTCTTGAACTTTGTTAGGCACCACAGTCGAAATCTCAAGTGTTTCCTCAAAAATCGCCTCAGTATCGACCGATACCAATAGGGTATCGATCGATACACGGGTTTTGGAAGTATCCCGTTTCAGAATTATAGCCGGCATCGATCGACACTTGGGGGTATCGATCGATGCTTTGGCGATTTCAGGATCCTCATCGAAATTTTCTGCACTTGAGGAGATCGCATTGACGTGTGCTCTTGGATTTTCAGTTCTCCCTGGAAGAAAACCTTCCTGCCTCTTCACCGCTGCGGCGGTTTGAGCGACCTGAGTTTCTAGCTTCCTCTGACAAAGGTTGACAGCTTCAATCTTCCCATTCAGGTGGTCAATCTTCCCATTGAGATCAGTGTACAGATGGTCAATCTTCCCATTGAAATCCACTTGCAGTTTTTGCTGTCCCTGAAAAATCTGCTCAAGCATGGATTCCATCTTATTATCCGTAGACTTTGGAGAGATGGGCTGGTACGAAGAATTCTCGTAATTGCAAGTGTTGTTGTTGAAGTTTCGGTTGTTGTTGTACCCAAATTGCTGACCCTGAAATCCAGAACCACCAACGTAGTTACAGTCCTCCACTTCAGCTCCACTGATAACATCGACTCCATCAGCAAAGTGTACAGCCTTCTTCGACTTCCCAATCAAAATATCCAGCTTCGCTTGGTGAATCCTAAACAGATAATCAATTTAGCATTCAAAGATAACCCTTATGAGAACCCTGAACCTAAAGTGGATCTACTCAGACATGGAGATTGAAAACAACATGATTGAATAGATCATCAAAGAAATCAATAAAAACAGGAGTTCAGAGTTGTCTCTCCAAATATCAAAAGTAAAATCAAAGTAGAATAAAAGCATAGCCTAAAAGTGGCTGTAAAACCTAATTATATAGCTAAAACACGTTCTGGGCCTTTTTGTAAATATTAAAGTCTTATGGGCCAATTATGCAATTCTTCAACTCTTCAATAAGTCGCGATCCTTCTGTTTCCTCGACGGGTATCGATCGATACTAGGCAGTATCGATCGATACTCAGGTGATTTTGATGTCTCAGCTACACGGATCTTCTGCTTCGCTCCAGAATGCTCCAGAAAGCTCCAATATCTCCAATTGTGCTCCAAAAGTGCTATAACCTGTAAAAGACTCTAAAAGACTCTATAATAGAATAAAGACTCGATAAAAAGGACTTATATCATGGCTTTAAAGGGGTAAAAACCATGATATATCACAGAACCAATGATTCTTCGGTGGTCCTTAAGCTGTTTAAGACCATCATTTTCCTTCGATTTGGAGTACCTCGAATTGTGATAAGTGATGGTGGCTCTCACTTTATCAACAAGATTTTCGAGAGGTTGCTGAAGAAGTATGGTTTGCACCATCATGTTGCTACTCCTTATCACCCTCAGTGGGCAAGTTGAGGTTTACAACAGGCAGATCAAAGAAATTCTGGAGAAGACAGTGAATGTTACAAGGAAGGATTGGTCTGTGAAGCTGGATGACGCACTTTGGGCTTACAGGACTGCTTTCAAGACACCACTTGGGACTACACCGTTTCACTTGCTGTATGGAAAAGCATGCCATCTTCCAGTTGTAATCGAGCACAAGGCAGCATGGGCTACGAAGATGATGAATTTCGACATCAAGTCTGCTGCTGAGAAGCGATTGATCAAGCTGAATGAGCTCGATGAGATTAGGCATCTTGCCTATGAGAACTCGAAGTTGTACAAGGAGAGGACTAAGGCATACCATGACAAGAAGATCATCTCCAGGCACTTTGAACCAAATGATCAGGTACTTCTGTATAACTCTCGTTTGCAATTTTTTCCTGGTAAATTGCGTTCTCGTTGGTCAGGTCCTTTCACAGTCAAGGAAGTTAGACCACATGGTGTGATTGTCCTGACAAATCCTTCAGGAGAGGAGTTCACTGTCAATGGACAAAGGGTGAAACACTATTGGGCGAAAGCCGAAATTCCAGAAGAACACATAATGCCTCTAGATGATGCACCCACTGCCTGAACGGCGGTATAGTCAAGCTAATGACATTAAACGAGCGCTTGGTGGGAGGCAACCCACTGGTGAGTTTGTTTTTGAGTCTTTTTCTTTTTATTTTTTTTCGTTTTTGCGTCTGTGTCAGGATAAACAAGGAGCAAAAACGAAATCGTCTGAGTGTAGATCGATACCTTGTTGGTATCGGTCGACACCCTACGCGAATAAGAAAGTACATCGTATCGACTTAAGCATGGTATCGCTCGATACCAAGCCGTGTGTCGGTCGATACTCGATGTTCCAGCACGGTAACGTCTTGTTTCTCACAATCCTATTTGGTTATTTTGTTTTCTTTCACCAACTCTAGGCTAGATAACATTGTGGCTTGTTCAAGTCTGGGGGAGGTAGTCGCTGACATTGTTTTTGTTTTTCTCAGAGTCAGTCGTTTTTGAGTCATTCGTCGTTTTATTGAATCAAAATTTGTTGGAGACTGTGATCTTTTTTTTGAATCTATTGATCTGACCTTGCTTCTAAGTGACCATTGTTACAGAATCAGTTTTAGATCGACTAATGAAAAATCCAAAGGCTGGCCAGTTAACCAGAAGACACTCATGTTTCCAGCAAAGTTCATTAAAGCCTGAGCCAAATTTTTGCACTTCATTGATGTGATTGATATCCATAGAGATTGATTCATCATTCGTATCTGACAAAGGAACCCACGTGTTTAAAATAATGGTATTTCTCTCCCTGTTACAAGTTAATAAGATGCATTAAAAGATGAAATGATTTTCTTCTGAGTAGAGGGTTAGGAAAATTTCCAGCGATCCCATTATTCTACTTCAGAGGAAATGATCACACAAAGGTGGAAGCGAGGTTAGGAAAATTTCCTGTGATACCACTATTCGTCTACACCTTTGATTACTTTTGAGGGAAGAACCGGAAATTCGGTGGCAAACACCATCAATACTCGCGTTTCGAACCTTAATATGTATATGCAAGAAACATAATGAGAAATAAGTCTTGGGGAGAGAAATAATACCAGAAAGTGTGAAAAAGGGTGGTTCCTTGTCATGATATTGTATGGGAAAGAATCTATAAGGTTTTTGGTATTAAGCACAGCGATGAAACTGGCGAGGAAGGCTTGGTTGAACAATGCTGTGAAATAATGTGTGTAGTCTGGGAAGCTGCGAATGTCTACGGAGAAGTACATAGTGGTTAGATCAAAAGCTGGTTGGGTGATATGTGGAGCACTAAGGAAAAGGGTCATTGGAATGTTTCAAGAACGAGTGAGTCTCTATGTTTTCAAACCTCTTTCTCTGGTTTAGTTTTCTGTTTTGTTTGAGGGCAAGCAAAGGCTAAGTCTGGGGGAGTTGATATATCATGGGTTTTACCCCGTTTAAGCCATGATATAAGTCCGTTTTATAGAGTCTTTCAACTATTTTGTAGTGTTTTAGAGTCTTTTACAGGTTTTAGCACGTTTGAAGCATAATTGGAAATATTGGAGCTTTCTGGAGCATTTTGGAGCAAAGCAACGTTCGTGTAGCTAAGTACCCGATTTGAAGCATCAGTGTTGATCGATACTGCCTAGTATCGGTCGATACTCACCGAAGCATACACGACCCACAACTTTAATGAAGATTTAAAGAATTGCAAAATAGCCCAGAAGTTTTTAATTATTACAATAAGCCCCAGAACGTGTTTTAGGATTATAATTAGGTTTTTCAGCCAATTTGATGGCTATGCTTGATTTTACTTTAGTTTTGTGAGAGAGCTTTTGAAGGGAGACAAGTCTGAAACTTTGTTCGTCCGAGAGAAGATTTCGAACCCTCTTGTTACTCTTTCTATTTTATTTAATGATTTATTCAAACATGTTTATTGCTTCAATTTTCATGTCTGAGTAGATCTCTTGTTAGGTTTAGGGTTCTCATAAGGGTTTTCTCTGAATGCTAGGGGTATTAGTTATTAGGATTCACAATCTGAATTAGTTCTTTGCCATAGGTTGTGTTCAAAGCTAATTCTGGATTGATCACCTAGAACTTAGATCTTAGGATAATTGATTAGGCACGAGAGTGCGATTAATTACCTGATAGAACCTAGGGTGAGCAAAATAACTATTCACAAAGAGATTTTGTTTAGTTGCTTTGTGACCAAATCAAACTTGAACTAAAAGCTGGTTTAGACTTTAGGATTCGCAAAGAGATTTGGAATTCCTAGGATTTAGACTTAAATAATTCTCACAACGAGAGTTGGTTAATTATACCGTAGTGATTTGAGTTCAAGAACCGCGCTAAATCTAAATCATGTTAGTTAGTTTATCTGCATTTATTGATTTCCTAAGAAATACCCTGAACATATATTTCTCCAATCGAATTTACAACCATTTTAATTTACGTTTCTGTTTTCAATTATATTGATCTCTTAGCTTAATTCTCATCTATACATTCTATTGTGTGTTTCTGTGAGTCCTTGTGTTCGACCCCTACTTTACTACAAATACTGCTTTAGTACTTTTAGGGTATTAATTTGAGCATATCACTTATACTATAACTTATACTAACACCTCTATCAAATTTTATAAAAATCTATAACACATTTTTATTTTGAATTTTGACAAGTTGAAGCTATTGTATATACATCATACAATTGTTTGTCTACAATTTATACAAAAAACTAAACCATATACCCTAAACCACAACTGTTTGTCAGATATGGAGATTGAAGGTGCAAAACATGATTTAAACGAGGTAAACGTGTTTAATAACATACGTATACTAATCCGTCGGACATCTGTCAGAAATTCCGACGGATGTTACTTAACATTTTTTCCGGTATTCGCTGATATGACGACGTAAAGAACAACCTAAAAAAAGACTAATTCTCTAAAGATTTAAGAATCTTTAAGATTTAAATTGATATCATTTTTAAGAATTTATGTGTATGGTTTAGAAAATCTCTACAATATATATTGGATTTTATTTAAAATTTTAATTGAATACATCAAACTTTTTTTTTAAAAAAAAGAGCATGATTTACAAATATAAGTTTTAATAACTCCAAATTTAACAACCATAATTTATAATTGTGATTGGATTTAAATTCTCTAGTAGGATAATTTTATCTTCCAAATAACAAATATCTAGTACAAGTCAAACTTTATAAAACATCCACATAACTAATATCTTCCAAATAACAAATATCTAGTACAAGTACATATTTTACAATGCAAAACGCTTTATAAGATAAGTAATCAGATTCTGCTGAATCGGATGTTTTTCCAAATTCGTCAAATTCTTCCTCTGAATCCTCAAATACCCGATCATCGGCATGTACGTTTAAATCAACAACGAGGTCGACCTCAAGAAAATGATTGATCGAACCTAAACCTACAAAGCTTTGCCCGAGGGGGTTCATGATCGTACATCCCATGAACCATACCTCTCGGGTTTATCGATGTGACTGTAATCCACGGGTCTTGCTTGTTTGTCACTCGAGGATAGGGAATATAGCATACCTACATCATGTAATAAAGTCATATAAAAATTTAACCACGGGAATGAAAAAATACTAACAAATTAAATAAACGTAAAAGAATAAAATGAACCTGGTATGCTTGTGAAGCAAGTACGAATGGATCGTATTTATGGAGTCGCTTTCTGCTATGTAATGATGTAACACAAAATTGGTCGTCTCGCACACCGCTTCCTACTAATGGGTCGTACCAGTCGCATAAAAATGCAACACATCGCAAGTCGAGCATTCCTGGATAGTGAACATCCAAAATCTCACGTACGACACCATAGTATACAAGATCACCGGACTGAGTAGATACACCGTAATCTGAAGTTGACCTACTCCTATCATCCTGAAAAATCTTAAAAGCGTAACCCCGTGTTCTATACATGACATGTGAATTTCTTCTAGGCATGTGAGAAATTTTTGTCCGTTAGCCGATTCTGTCGTGAACTGCACGAACGAATCAAATAAAAAAATTAATTAAATCATTCATTATATATGATAGTTAAAAATAAGACAATTAAAACACTTACATAATCTCTTAACCGACGTCCGAACTCTTCCTATTTGAGCTCGATTAGCTTGTCATCTGTTTTGTTCGGAAATGCAAAACGTTGATAAGCCATATATATCATGTGAGATTAAAGCGATCATCACGTTAACATATATATATATATATATATATATAATCAAGGACCCAATAAATAATTAATAATTTGGTTCAATATAATACATATCGTATTCTTCTTGCTTGTGAGAATATACATATGCAGTTGATCTCGCTCATGTGTTGAAAGTCTCCGCTTCTTGCTTTTTCTACTAAATCTTTCAATCTCTAAGAATATATGAGGAACATCGACCGGATAAAAAGATATTACGCCTCCGTCATCATGTTGAGCTGGTCTACGACTCTTCGAAAAGAACTTTATTAATCATGAAAAATAAACAATCTACGTGAATGATCTAATATTATTATTATTTTATATTCAGTGTCTAAACTTTTCATTATTTAACAACGTTTACAAGGACGGATGCTTCTTTCCGACAAGCTTTACTAACCGTTATTTTCTTCATGATAACAATACCAAATGCTATATCACTTATTTGGTACTTTCTGAACTCACAAATTTGATTGGATCATACCACTTATATTGAAAACATTCATAGAAATCCCTCAACTTATGAAAAGACATTATCTAAATCTTTTTGATGAAAGTGTCAACGAAATAATAAGGATAAAACATAATTTATGGGCGACTGTTCTTCAGATTTCTCTCTTCTTTCAACTTAGTATATCTTCCATAACAGCTTCCACCAGGGCAATAGTATTCTATTTTTTGCATAAATTTTATAGCTCAATTCATGATTCGGTATAATTGAAATACCAAAATGATTGACATACCATAGGAAATGAACATATGTAAGTTAGAGGAAGAAGAAAACTTGGAGAAGCTTTCGTTGGAGAGAATGAGAAAGATGAAAAATTAGAGAGACTAAACCTTAACTTCACTCTGCTTACTAAATAACCTAACTTGACACCTAATATTCACTAACTTATGCAATCTCCTACACACAATTCTTATCCATTCTACCTCTTAATCACATCCATTCAAATTCATTTAATTTATAATTTTCTTAAATTTTATAAATGACTACTTTTTAAAACTAATTTTTTGGATAATAATTTCATTAAATAGTCTAATGGGCTTTAAATCTACCACCCCCAAACAAAGCTACCACATATAAACAAAAGTCTACCAAATAACTCTACGGTTCTCTAATCAATTCTATCGTTCATCAAAACAAATTTACTGTTTGAAATAAGTTCATTATACTCAAACTAAGTCTATTATCCTCAAACTAAATCTGTCATCATTACCTGATAGACGTTTTTTTGGCAAACTTATCTGTTTTCCCATGCTTTTTGGTAAATAAAACCAACTTATGTCTCTACGTGAAAATGTAGTAATGAGAGTTTTATAGTTACGTTTTTATAATTGTAACAAATGATTAAAATGTATTATAGGTAGATATATGTCTTTATATTAATTTTGATAAGAAGGATTCCCGTTTTAAGAATTGTTATAGTAATCTCTCCCCTTTTAAAAATGTACGCACCATTTTAAATTACATATCTTTTACTTACGCGGACGGTTTTGAAATGTTTTATTGAGTGCACCATTTTAAATTACATATTTTATACCTTCTTCTAGCATAATTATAATTTTCTTATTGAGTGCAACATTTTAAACCACATATTTTTTCCTATTCTTCTAACAATAGGCATTTGAATTGTCTTTTTTTTGTTTGTCAAGACTGAAAGTCAAATAAAATGACCGGCTTGGAAGAACTTTCTTACCGAATGGTTTGAAAAAAATAAGAAAAATTGTCTTATTGAATGCAGACATGTTCTAACTTCTAGGTGATACATGCAGGATGCAGGTATTATTGGCGTTGGAGAAAAGACAAGTCAATGCATGTTAGAAAACTCGATCTCCTTCTAAATTCCCATCTTATAGTACTTTGAGAATTGCGGATTTTTGTTGTTCTACTGGACTTAACACGTTTCACGTTGTTCAAAGTATCATTGATACTGTGACATTCAAACAATTGAAGGACAACAACGAAACTTGAAAACAGCCTCATGCCTCTCGAGTTCTAAGTGTGCTTCAACGATCAACCCCTTCATGACTTCAATACACTCTTTTGAACCCAGCCTCCTTCATCCAAACGAGAATATTTCTCGGTCGGAGTCCCATGCTCATTCCATGGCCTAGTGTTACCAAGGAACACCATCTACATTGGACACACTTCTTACACGACTCACTGGCTTTCCAAAATTCCCAAGCACGTATGTGACAAGAAATCTCCAGATTGGAACAAACATTTACATTGAGTGTAATAATTTAATAGAAGAACTGACAAAAGGTTACAAGGACCAGTTCATAAAAGACATGAAGGTTTTTCTTGAAGCTAGAGCAGAAGAGATAGTTCCACGAGGATTGATGATCACTTTAAGAACAGAGCTCGAACCTTCCTAACTAACTAAACCGTAATTGCTTACTTAACAACTAATGAGAGTTTTTTGTAACCGACTTAGACAAGCAACGTTGCATGTCCACATATTTATTGGTTTTCCTAAAAGCAACGTTACCGAGTTAGACAACCAACGTTAGCATGTTTAATTTTCAAATTCCCGCCTAGTTTTAACCAAATGTATCATTTATGCTACATTTAATGTTACCAACTCTTCTATTTATTCGACCTAAAATCAACAATATTAATCAAATCTTCCATTAATTGCTCAACCGGATAACAGTTACTTGCATTCTTCTCCCACGCGTTTGCCTTCTTTTGTTTTCGCCAACAGAAACCGGTATGTTCATGTGTCGGTTTGCTAATTACTCTCTCGATTTTGTCAAAAACCAAATCGACCCATTCCCCCTGAGTTATATGAGATTAATACCCAACATACATTAGCCAGACATCAGTCAATGTGTACATATATACTACAAAACATATTGGCCGACAAAAAAAACCTACATTTGGATATAATCTTTCTTTTTTTCGGTCGTGTGAGATTTTTTTTATTTCTTTTATGTTTTATGTTTTTTTTAATATCAACATAATATTTAAATATCAATTAAAATTTATAATTGAATTAACATTAATACAAAACTTAGTGTACCAAATTTACAAAGATGTAGTCAAATTTGATTTTTCTTCTAGTTTTCCGAAATTGTAATATGGGTACACTTAGTTCAACGAATCAAAGCAGATCCGTTTCCTAAACCAACAAAGCAGACCCAATACTCAATTTCTTCATAAAAACCCCTTTTTATTTCTTCATTCTCTCTTCCAACATCACCACTCACTTGTCTTCTTCTCCATATCTCTCTCTCTCTGTCTCTCCCTTGATCTTAGCCGGATCTCGTGGGGGACGAACAGATAAAGATATTTAAAGATAATTACAAACCCTATATTTTAATATCGATCGATGAGGGTTCTTGAAAAGGAAGGGTGATGCAGCGCATCTTCCGTCTCTTTCACGTTTCCTTTGTTAACGTGATACTTTCCATAAATCAAGATCTTTAGCTAATTACTTTCGATACTTTATGGGCTTTCTATTATCTTAGCACCGTCTTTACGTTAGGGTTTTTGGGATTTCTTCTTTACTATATATGTAGCCGTAATTCATACGATGAAGGCAGCTTTTGATATATTTTAATAAACCTAGCTTTTGTAGCTAAACGAGCTTTCATAGCACGGGGAAGAGTATTCCCAACCTTCTACGTTTATCAAACCGATTATACACGAATCCCTTTAAAATCTCGTGTGTCTTCGTTATCTCGCTTCCGCCTCTCTATCAAAGGGGCTTTCTCTTTTGAGGGGAATGTTGTCTGGCTCGGGGACTCTGGCTCTCTCTCTATTCATGTTGGATCTTCTTCGATCTAATCGAATCGAACCTCCAGGTTTGATATCTGATTAGGGTTTTAGCGTCGTCGGACCAGGCTTCATTCCCCCCAATTATTGCTCCCTGATTACTCCAAAGTTCTTCTTCTTTCCTTTCTCTTAATTTAGGGTTTCAGTTCTTGGGATTGAACCCTTGCTAAAGGTTTGTTCTTTTACCTTGATTTCTCGGATTCAATTACATGTTTTTTTATCGATTATTTGCATTCTTTTTTTTTTTTCCTTTTTATGGGTCTTTGGGTAGGGAAAAAAAGAAAAGTTTTTCAGGTATTTGCAGATTGGTGTAATGATAAAAGAATCTGCCTTTCTTACTGCTCTTGGAATCTGAAAAGTTTCATCATTACAACCTTTTTACCACATATGTTTATACTTTTGAAATTTTCTGCACTGCTATGATTCAGCTATGATTGCTTTTTTTTTTGTCACGAAGAATTAAGTTATAAGATTGGATCTTCATGGTCATGCATGATGATGATAGTTTAGTTTCAGATCTGTCGTCTGTATCTTATTAACACACCAGATCTACTAGATTCGAATCTTAATTCCTAATTAACTATTGTGACACAGTTATCTTTTATTGAAAAAAAATAAAAACTATTGTGACACAACTAGGGTTTTCTGAATTATCTTCTGAAATTAATTTATAATTTTCTTCCTTCGTCACTAATACATTTAAATCTAAGGATAACTAATGCAGATGTTTTTGCATGGGACGATCAAGAGCTTGAATTTGGAAGTCTTTTTCTCCTTCTAAATTACAAGCATTATAAATTGTAATCATCTTTACGTATCACTCAAATGTAAAATGACTTCATTTAGTCTCGGCAATAACTTAATTTTGTATGATCTATTGTTATTATTTAATTGCTCTATATAATTCTCCTTCGAATATTGTATCATCTGCTCGTGGAGAGTTGTTTTACTATATGCCTTATATCTTTCACTTGTGTCGTGAAGAATCTTCAATCCAGACTTATTCTTGAAATCTTATCCTCTTAATGTACGATGATAAGCCAGACATCAGTCTGTGTAAATATAAACTACATTAATACAAATTTTAGTTTACCAAATTTACAAAGATGTAGTCAAATTTGATTTTTCTTCTAGTTTTCCCAAATTATAATATGGGTACACTTAGTTCAACGAATCAAAGCAGATCCGTTTCCTAAACCAACAAAGCAGACCCACTACAAAATTTGGATCTCCGTCGGTGATCTGCAGGATGATCGTTACCGGCAGCAAGTGCTATGCGTCCACTTTTTTTTCGTTTCTGACAGTCCTTCACCAGAGAGGCTCATCCCACAGAAATAGCCAAAAAGGGTAAATCATTAGTGTTTTTTTCATATTGATGCACTAGATATCGTAATTTATGGATATCCAAATGGAACAAAATATACAAAGATGTTCAATAATTAATATGAATATAGGGATAATTAGGGCTAGATGAATGAAGAAAGAAAAATAATTGTGGATCTCTTCTATTGCAAACTGGATAAGATATATCACACCATAAAAATTGTAATGTTGAAAGTTATATCTTGTCAAAATCCATTCAAATTATGTTATTGAATGCTCTTCCTCAACTTGTGTTAAAATGGGTACCTGGATTAATTAATATTAATTGTTGTTTACTGTTAGATTTTAAAAAACTCCATTCTCGATTTTATTTGTTTTGAGAATTTAATTCTCCAAATATTTATGTATGTTGGATTCTGTCTTCCAAGCTTTGTATGTTGGCAGTCAAACATATAGAGGAGGTTCCTTGGTTTTTCCTTTATGTGATATTGGTTTTAGTTTTCTAATTATTTTAAACTCTGGAAACCATTTAGTAAGATGATTCCAGTTTCTCTGCATGCGTACAATGAAAAATGTTGCCTAACAAGAAGTGTGAACATTGAGAGTGTATGAGTATGTGTGAGCATTGAGTGTGTATGAATATGTGTGTGCATTAGTTATATTATGTGGTTTATGTGATCTAGAAGATTTTTTTATAAGAAGATTCAAAAGGAACCTAATAGAGTCGTAAACGTTGAAATTTGTTTTGCTACATGTGACTGATAGATAAATTAAACCTTTTTGTCATAGATAAATTAAACCTTACAATGTGGAATTTGGTAATTATACAATGGTGTATCATTGATACCACAATATTCTTTTGACTAATCCAGTCTGATTGTGAAATTGAATTTTCTTTTTTTAGATGAGTATTTCCTCTTAAAACAAGAATTTGTATATCCACATAGGTGACACGTAGACCATCGCTGACACTTAGAAAAGATATATATAAGCTTAGCTACTGCATCAATGTACTGTGGTCAATGCGTAAACATAGATTTAAAAGATGGTAAGAGTGATACGGACTATGGTTAAGGTGTTTCGAATTAAAGAGTTTTGGTGTTTTTTTATGAATTAGGTTTTGGATGTTTTTTTCCTTTTTGCATTAGGTTTAAAGTGCTTTTTCTTTTCGGTTTAAGATTATGATTAAGTTGTACCATGGTCTATCTATGGGTTTATTATGATCAATGAGAGGATCAACTTCTAAAAACTAACTTTATCCTCTAAGAGACACTAGGGTTAAATGGAAGTTTTGCCTAAATATTTTCTCTCTTTCTAGCTTTCACTCGCGAAACTGAAACTGCAAGCTCGTATCAAAGAGTAACTGTGTAAATTCAAATGGAAGTTGAAAACAAAATCTTAGGAGCACTTTGCTGTTTGAATTAAGGATGTGAACAAATTAATTTTTGAGGTTTCTTGGTTATTACGGTCTTGGCCTAGTGCTAAACACTATTGGTTATTTCTTTAAAGATTCTAGTAGATCATACACTTGTTTTTGTTACTGGAAAATGGTAAGAGAGTGATACGTAACTTTTGGGTGTTTCAAATTAAAGAGTTTTGGTGTTTTCCTTTATGAATTAGGTTTTGGGTGTTTTTCCTTTTTTGCATTAGGTTTAAAGTGCTTTTCATTTTCGGTGTAGGATTATGATTAAGTTATGTCATGGCCTATATATGGGTTTATTATATATGATCAATGAGAATCAACTTCCAACAAGTAACTTTATTCTTTAAGAGAGACTAGGGTCAAGTAGAAACTTTGCCTCAATATTTTCTCTCTTTCTAGCTTTCACAACGGTTCTTGTTACGAGAGTGCAAGCTCGTATCAACCCTATCAAAAACTTTATGTGTAGATTCAAATGGAAGTTAAAAAACAGAATCATATGAGCACTTTGCTGCTTTAATCAAGGATGCGACAAATTAGTTTTTCCCTATACGGGTAGTGTGATTCTAGCATGTTAACATTCATTAAATTGATGTCGAAGATGTAGGCTATTGAAAGTAAAAGGAATAGCACATCTATATTTTGAGGTAGAACTATAATGAGCAAATACTTGTCATTCAAGAAACTAGTGAACATTGATTTCTTAGTAAAATCACTAACTAGATTCTCAACTTGACTAGTTATACAATCACGCATATGATATAACTGGCTAACATACTGCTTTTGCCATATTGAGTACCAAATATTTGGTCTTCGTATGAGGATGAGTTAGAGGATATGATATCTTTGAATTAATGAAGTTGCATATCGTGACATATGTGCTTTGTTGAAACTGAAAGAAAAGTTACACAAGTATTATGTTAACATATTATAACCTAAGGCTGACAGAGAAGAATTCAAAATATAACCTAAGGCTGACAGAGAAGAATTCAAAATATAACCTAAGGCTGACAGAGCGCAATTCAAAATTAACCTAAGGCTGACAGAGCGCAATTCAAAATTAACAAAACCATCCAGGAAATCATGAAGTACTGAATTCCTTACAGCCTCATTAGTATTCTCATAAATGACCATTATTGCTCATTGTCAAGCTCGATAAATAGTTTCACCACCGCTCTCTTCATCTTCTTCGTTATCAGTAATTTTGCATTATATATTGTGATGCCTAGCATGAAGGGACCAATATCTCTGCTATCTTATATCTTGTTTGTGATTCATCTACCGAAGCAACTCTGACCATGATGGATCACGTGATGCATGTGCCTAATCAAGCGTGGCGCTTTTGTCTAGCGAACGGACATGTAAATTCATTCAGTTATATATCTTCGTCTTTGCTTGAAGTCGTTTTGTGTCTTGTGTCTTTAGCCTTTTTGGTATGATCATCTGGACTGAAATTGTGACACCTTATTTATGGACAGAGGAACACACTAAAGTAAAATCTTGAGACTTTTTGGGCTTGGCAAAGGGATGAGATAGAGAATTTCATATAATTATGATTTATATTATATGTGATATAATTATGATTCATATAATTAGATTTTAAATTAAGATCCCGTTAAGTTATCCATAAATTATGTTTTATAATTCATAATTAAGAAATTACCAGTTTAATATAGTTTACTTTAATTCACATATATTATATAAAGTTGGATCTCTCAACGTGAACGTGACACGTAAGATAATTTTCACTCACGAGAATCTGATATTTGCCACGGTTAATTTAGATTATGACATGTGTCAATTTAATTAAAAAAAAGTAAAAGTGAATTAAAGTAAATATTAAAAAAGGTTAAACTAAAAAAAGACAATCTTAAAAAAAGAAAAAACAAGAATAAGTAAGGAAAACTTATAATAAAGAAAAGTGATAAAAGGAAACTTAAAAGTTTATAATCTACAACCACGACCAAACTTAAAAAAATAAAATTATAAATATACTCTAAACTTAAAAAAAAAAAATCTTATTATATAAAGCTGGATCTCTCAACGTGACACATAAGATAATTCTCACTCACGAGATCGTGACATTTATCACGGTTAATTTAGATTTTGACATGTGTCTTATATAATGGAAACTAATAACATTGAACAAGTAACGCAAGAGAAAAAATAAAAACTACCAAATAAAATTAACAAAAAAGGAAAACAAATTGTGTTTTATATAATGGAAACTAATAACATTGAAAAACTGAAGTAAGAGAAAAAAAAAATAAAAACTACCAAATAAAAATTGTTAAAAATATATATATATATATATACTATCCATAATATATAAAATGTGAAGAAAAAAAATTTGTTATTGCGTGTTTGATAATTATTGAACCCTCTCATTCATTTAAAAGGATTGTTTATCAGATTTATGCGTAATATGAATCAATTTTGAATTTTTTTAAATACGAATTACTAAACGTAATTCATGGATAACTAAACAAGATTTTAATTTAGAATCTAACTATACGGGTCATAATTAAACATAATATAAAATTTAGAATCAAAATCTTTTATTTTTTACCCGTATCACGCGAGACCTAATTTTGAACTTCTATCTAAACAACAACCGCATTATTATAGCATTGTGTTACGGCGTATACATGCATGATACCAGGTCGACCATTAGGCATTTTCCAACTATATTTTGGTTCTTTGGAGGTTCTTAAATACTTTTGTTAGGCTTGAGACTTATTGATTAAAGCGTTTACCAGATAATAATCATTCAGATTTTGAAAACACACAAAAACAAAGAAAGCATTTGGTTGTTTGTAGCTTAACATTTGATGTCTCTACCATCGATTCTACTTGTGGGTTTGATTTTTTTTTTTTTTTGTCGACTACCCATCTATTACATCACATGTGGCTAGGAGTGATGTTCCGTGGAGCATCCCCAAACTGCTCGGTATGACTTACATGGGAAAATAAAAAGCCTTCTGCTCGAGCCCTCTTTGCAAGAGAATCGGCACGGACGTTTAAACTATGAGGGATAAGAGATAAACTAAAGTCTTCGAAGGAATTTCTAAGCAGATGGAAGGAGTTTAGTTCTGACAAAAACGTTAGCCAATCCGCGGGATTCTCGATCATGCTTACCAAGTCCGAGCAGTCAGACTCAAAGTGCATTGAAAAGGACTGTCTTTCTCTTAGGCATGCCATAGCCCAGAGAAACAATCCATCTCAGCATGTAGGGCCGAGAGGCTTCTGCGACATCCCTGTTGTCCGAAAAACTCAAAACCCCTGGTGTCCTTAAAGCACCACCCTACTCCACTTACCGGTCCATGATCGATCCATGAGGCATCTATCTGACAGGTTGGGATTCGGGGGTCCAAAGAAGGAACCCTCGTGACAAAAAGCTCATGTGGTGTCACAACCTCCTCTTCATCTTCTTTTTGATTCGCGATCCTCCAACTTTCCGCTTCCAATATTGCGTGTTGAAGGGTATCTTTCGGAGAAATCTCTTTCCCGTTGAAGACCTTATCGTTTCTTGCTTTCCAAATGTACCATAAAATCCAAGGATATATATCCTTTTGTGGTTCTTGAAGACCTAACTTCTCTGCTTTCCAAAATAGAAAGCTCATATTTTGATAAATAGAAACATTCGGGAAGTGGCCCGGAAGGGGCAAAGGAAAACTTGTGGCTTTGATTGTGCAGTGAATATTGTCCTTGTGGAAGCTGTTCTGGAAGAGTAACTAAGTTGAAAGGGGAAAAGAAATATGAAGAACTTTATTAATCATGAAAAATAAACTGGATAATGCACCAATCTCCGTGAATGATCTAATTTTATTATTATTTTATTTTCAATGTCTAAATTTTTCATTATTTAACAACTTTTACAAGGACGTATGCTTCTTTCCGGCAAGCTTTACTAACCGTTATTTTCTTTCTTCGTAATTTGCTTCATGATAACAATACCATATGCTATATCACTTATTTGGTAATTTGTAATTTGGTACTTTCTGAACTCACAAATTTGATTGGATCATACCACTTATATTGAAAACATTCTTAGAAATCCCCCAACTTATGATAAGACATTATCCAAAACTTTTTGATGAAAGTGTCACATAATAATAATCATTCGGATTTTCAAAAAACACGAAAATAAATAAAACATTTGATAGACTAAGTTGAAAGACTAGAGGAGAAACTAAGTTGAAAGACTAGAGGAGATCTGAAGAACAGTGACCCATAAAGTAGATTTTACCATTATTAATTAATTGTGTAAAAATAAACCGGATCACCAATTTCTATGTAGAACCATTCATCCTGAATTAATGATATTTTTATTTTATTTTTCTTAAGTCTAAACTTTTCATTAAATCAACATATTAACAATGCTTACAAGGAACTATAGGGAATCCAAATTATTTTGGGTAATTTATAAGAATAAAACATAGTTTATGGGTGACTGTTCTTCAAATTTCTCTATTCTTTCAACTTGGTATCTCTTCCATAACAGCTTCCACCAGCGCAATAATGTAACATCCCCAAACCGGCCCATATGGATAAAGCCCAACAAGAAAATGCCCAATTAGAAAACCCTAACTTAAAACCTTATATAAATGAGTCTTTAGAAGAAATGGAGGCTATTTTGCAAACAGAAAACCCTAGCCACCAAACGCGACCAGAGCCGCCGAGAAGCCTTCACCACCGCCGACCTCCACTGTCGCCGCCGACCACAACCCTCGGGAAGAGAAGCCGCTGCGCGCCTGCCCCTAGCTGTCGCCTTCTCGATTCCTTCGCTTCTAGTCACGTTAGTGCAGATCTGATCTGTGTCATCCTTTTCTAGAACGCTAACATCCATATCTCTAAGGTGAGGATTAGATCTAGGCTTCTATCTATGTCTCTTGTCCTCTTCTGATGTGTTGAGTCTAAGTATACTCAGATATGCTGCTTGCTACGAAGTACGGGCACATTTTGTTTGATCAAAGAATTTTTTTTTTTTTTAAAGATTCAAAAGGAACCTAATAGAGTCATAAACGATGAAATTTGTTTTGCTACTCTGTCTCTGAAGGATAAATTAAACCTTTTTTGTCGTAGATAAATTGAACCTTACATTTTACCAAATAAAAACAAAAAAAATAAACCTTACAATGTGGAATTTCGTAATTATACAATGGTGTATAATTGATACCACAATATTCCTTTGACTAATCCAGTCTGATTGTGAAATTGAAGTTTCTTGTTTTAGATGAGTATTTCCTCTTAAAACAAGAATTTATATGTCCACATCGGTGACACGTAGACCATCGCTGACCTTTAGAAAAGCTATATATATGCTTAGCTACTGCATCAATGTACTGTGGTCAATGCGTGAGCGTGATTATAGAAAATGGTAAGAGTGATACCGACTATGGTGTTTCAAATTAAAGAGTTTTGGTGTTTTCTTTTATGATTTAGGTGTTGGGTGTTTTTCCTTTTGTATTAGATTTAAAGTGCTTTTTCTTTTCGGTTTAGGATTATGATTAAGTTGTACCACGGTCTATCTATGGGTTTATTATGATCAATTAGAGGATCAACTTCTAACAACTAACTTTATTCTCTAAGAGAGACTGTGTTAAATGGAAGTTTTGCCTAAATAATTTCTCTCTTTCTAGCTTTCACTACGGTTCCTGGTACGAGAGCGAAACCAAAACTGCAAGCTCGTATCAACCGTATCAAAGAGTAACTGTGTAGATTCTAATGGAAGTTGAAAAACAGAATCTTAGGAGCACTTTGCTGTTTTAATTAAGGATGTGAAGGAATTAATTTTTGTTTGAATTAAGGATGTGAACAAATTAATTTTTGAGGTTTCTTGGTTATTACGGTCTTGGCCTAGTGCTAAACACTATTGGTTATTTCTTTAAAGATTCTAGTAGATCATACACTTGTTTTTGTTACTGGAAAATGGTAAGAGAGTGATACGGACTATGGTTAAGGTGTTTCAAATTAAAGAGTTTTAGTGTTTTCCTTTATGAATTAGGTTTTGGGTGTTTTTCCTTTTTTGCATTAGGTTTAAAGTGCTTTTCATTTTCGGTGTAGGATTATGATTAAGTTATGTCATGGCCTATATATGGGTTTATTATATATGATCAATGAGAATCAACTTCCTACAAATAACTTTATTCTTTAAGAGAGACTAGGGTCAAGTAGAAACTTTGCCTCAATATTTTCTCTCTTTCTAGCTTTCACAACGGTTCTTGTTACGAGAGTGAAAGCTCGTATCAACCCTATCAAAAACTTTATGTGTAGATTCAAATGGAAGTTAAAAAACAGAATCATATGAGCACTTTGCTGCTTTAATCAAGGATGCGACAAATTAGTTTTTCCCTATACAGGTAGTGTGATTCTAGCATGTTAACATTCATTAAATTGATGTCGAAGATGTAGGCTATTGAAAGTAAAAGGAATAGCACATCAATATTTTGAGGTAGAAGTCTAGGGGTGGGCACTTCGGTTTGTGGTTTGGTTTCGGTTCGGTTTTTTCGGTTTTTTCGGTTTTTCGGTTTTATAAATAAAGATTGTTCGTCTCCTCATGTTGCTTATGAATCTCTGATCAACAAAATTAACAACAAATAAAGAAAAACAAGAAAGCTATATAAAATTAATAAATCTAAACTAAACCAAAAAACAAGAATGGATAAATGATAAATCTAAACCAAACCAAAAAAAATATAAAGCTATATAAAATTAATTAATCTAAAATATAAAAACCAAAAAAACCATTCTGTTTTACGGTTTTAAACCAAACCAAACCGAAACCGAGCTCTTAACAAGAATGAAAACCAAATGGGTTTTTAGGTTACACCATAACCAAACCATATGATTTATTTCGGTTTGGTTCGGTTCGGTTTTTTCGGTTACGGTTTTTTTGCCCACCCCTAGGTAGAACTATAATCAGCAAATAATTGTCATTCACGAAACTAGTGAACATTGATTTCTTAGTAAAATCACTAACTCGATTCTCAACTTGACTAGTTATACAATCACGCATATGATATAATTGGCTAACATACTGCTTTTGCCATATTGAGTACCAAATATT
This sequence comes from Eutrema yunnanense, assembly GCA_002933935.1. NCBI lineage: Eukaryota > Viridiplantae > Streptophyta > Magnoliopsida > Brassicales > Brassicaceae > Eutrema > Eutrema yunnanense. Next base: position 20,354 of record PKML01016587.1, read on the forward strand.
TGGTCTTCGTATGAGGATGAGTTAGAGGATATGATATCTTTGAATTGATGAAGTTGCATATCGTGACATATATGCTTTGTTGAAACTGAAAGAAAAGTTACATAAGCATTATGTTAACATATTGTAATCTTTTCATGATTAACGCAAATCATGAACACAATTTTGGTTGAATTTCTGCGATTTCACTGGGTGAAAATGCAAACGAGAAGAAATATAACCTAAGGCTGACAGAGCGCAGTTCAAAATTAACAAAACCATCCAGGAAATCATGAAGTACTGAATTCCTTACAGCCTCATTAGTATTCTCATAAATGACCATTATTGCCTAAGGCTGACAGAGCGCAGTTCAAAATGAATTAATTTTTCAGGTTTCTTGGATATTATGGTCTTGGGCTAGTGCTAAGCACTATCAGTGATTTCTTTAAAGATTCTAGTAGATCATACACTTGTTTTTGTTACTGGTAAATGGTAAAAGTGATACAAACTATAGTTAAGGTGTTTCAAATTAAAGCGTTTTGGTGTTTTCCTCTATGAATTAGGTTTTGAGTATTTTTCTTTTTTTGCATTAGGTTTAAAGTGCTTTCCTTTTCAATTTTGGGTTATGATTAAGTTGTACCATGGCCTATATATATATGGGTTTATTATGATCAATGAGAACCAACTTCCAACAATTAACCTTATTCTCTAGGAGAGATTAGGGTTAAATGGAAGTTTTGCCTAAATATTTTCTCTCTTTCTAGCTTTCACAACGGTTCCTGTTACGAGAGTGCAAGCTCGTATCAACCGTATCAAAAATTTTATGAGTAGATTCAAATGGAAGTTAAAAAAAAACAGAATATTGTGAGCACTATGTTGCTTTAATCAAGGATGTGACAAATTAGGTTTTCCCTATACGGGGAGTTTGATTATAGCATGTTAACATTCATTAAATTGTTGTCGAAGATGTAGGCTAAAAAAAGTAAAGGGAAGAGCACATATATATTTTGACGTAGAACAATAATGAGCAAATTAATGTCATTCAAGGAACTAGTGAACATTGCTTTTTAAGTAAGCACTAACTAGATTCTCAACTTGACTAGTTATACAATCAGACATGATATAATTAACACAAATCATGAACACAATTTTGGTTGAACTTCTGTGATTTCACTGGGTAAGAATGCAAAGGAGAATAAATATAACCTAAAGCTGACAGAGCACAATTCAAAATTAACAAGACCATCCAAGTAATCATGAAGTTATGAATTCCCTACAGCCTCAGCAATATCACAGTCCCGGATGGTCTGACGAGAGCACATTTGAGTATGTATCCAAGCACGGAGCGCTAACTCCATGATGAATATCTCGCAAACTTTAGCAAAAACGACATGAGTGTCTGAGCTAACCATCTAAAAACATTTTTATATCACTCGATAAAAAATTCTCAGTATGAGATCAATTGAACACTAAAATCAATAACATATTCTAAATCCAAGCAAACAATAGTTTTATTATAACGAAAAATGTGAGAAACTCCAGGTCTAGCCAACAGAAATAGAAGGATTATCGCAAGAGACAATTTCCGTTATTTCCAATACCTTGACTCGAGGATCATATTAAATAACTCTTTTGATCCTAGCCAATGGTAACCTATCACTACAGACATGGAACCCTATGATTCACCAAAACAAGCCAAAGAGTTAAAGTAAGCATAAGTGATATACCTATATTTTATATGATTTTATATGGTTTTTAATTTATTATCCAAGTATTTATATGCGGTTTTATGAATTTAAAAATAGTTTTCTCGTATTTGTATTATTTAGAAATTTTAGAGGTCGAGACATAAAAAAAGTTGGATAATGAAGCAAAAGAGCACTAAATCATTGTCATGCCATTTTACCAAAGCCAAAAATACGAGCCAAGCAACTAAAGCTCAAGAAAAGCAGATTTCTCCAATTAGATAACACATATGCATTAGAAGTTTCATGTTTGTTGAATGCCTTCCCATTCATGGATTGAGATGAAATTTGGAGACAATATAGAATTTTGAGTAATCCTTTATCTGGAATTGGTTTCAAGTCACTTGGAGCTGTGGTTAGGAAGTTACATCGATTCTACTACAGACATGTCCGTCTAGCTCACAAAGGAGGCAAATGCAGAAATAAGGTCCAAGATCGTTCCAGGGGATCGGCCCGGAGAATTCACTTCATACCGATGCCACCACAACGGGTCAGGAGCTCGACCCAGAGATTTGGCCGATCTTGCGCCTCTGCGAATTGATATTTCATTTTTTTGACCTAAACTCAACCCTAGCCGACCTAGGTCTTTTCTAAACCCTATATATACTTGTTTTTAGCCTTTAGCACCTAAGAGCAACCACATGAAACACACCTATCATAAGAAAACCGCAGCTTTGATTTCTTTTCATAGTTTTTGTTCTAAGAGATTCTAAGAGAAGTCCTCTCCATTTGTTCAAGGATTTTCGGTTTGATCTTCTTCAACCCTTACTCTTTTAATAAATCAATGATTTCTCTTTAGTCTCTCTGCATTTTTACTTTAATCATGTGCGAGTAGTTTACTTGATAGATTATGGGATTTTTAATAAGTGCATAACATGTTAATTTGATATCGAACATTTTAAAAGGGTTTATCATATGGTTATTCACCTTTATTTTTGCTAATTGCTGATTGTTTGGTTGGCCATCTAGTGATCTGATTTTAGGTTAATATACTCTCTAAAAGCTTGTTATATTGCTTGATCTAATAACCAGTATTGACAAATGCATTCTCATAAGAATCAACCTTAACTTCAGACAAACCATCTTCAAGATTCTTGACAAAGTCATGGAAGTAGTTACAAGTTTTTGTTGTGGTTGTTTCCAATTGGTGTATCTCCACCTGAGATGGCTAGATTCATCACCTCTTCTAGAGTCCCTTTGTGATTGAGAAGATTTGTGGTAGCTTATTTCCGCATGTAATCCACATACTGCTTCTTCGCGCTATGGTAATCGGTTATGAAATAGTCAAACACACAGCTCCATTTCAGGACGAGCGTACATTGAATGATTAGCACCAATGCTTCTCGTAGAGCCCTAAGAGCATCCACATTGGTAATAAAATGTGGATGTCTTTAAATATAAAATTATTAAAATTTGAGTAAAAGGAAGAAAGAGAGTGTTTTTGGTTGAAATAATGGGGTGTATTGAAATATAAAATTAATAAAATTTAAGTAGAAAGCGAAAATAGTGAGTAGTTTTGGAGAGATTGTGTCTCCGGGAAGACATAAGAGAGTGAAATTAGGAGTATGTTTAAATATAAAATTAATAAAAGTTAAGTGAAATGATGAAAGAGAAGGTATGAAGTTGAGTAAAAGGATGAGAGAGTGTATTTTTAATATTTTTTTATCTGTGAGACATCACATTTTATGTGCAATGTGGATGGTCTAATGTCTCCGTCGGTTAAACCAAAGTCATCTGTTACTCTACTAGAAGCATTGGTGCTAATCATTCAATGAAGGCTCGTCCTGAAATGGAGATGTTCGTTTGACTATTTCATAACCGATTACCATAGCCCGAAGAAGCAGTATGTGGATTACCTGGAAAAAAAGCTACCACAAATATTCTCAAGCACAAAGGGACTCTATAGGAGGTGATGAATCCAGCCATATCAGGTGGATATATCACTTTCTTCAAGCACAAATTGGAAACCACCACAATAGAAATTGGTAACTACTTCCATGACTTTGTCAAGAATCTTGAAGATGGTTTGCATGAAGTTAAGGTTGATTTTTATAAGAATGCATCGGTCATATACTGGTTATGTGATCGCAGCATGTTTTAGAACCGCTGGTCTGATAAACAGTGTAAGATGTGCTTTGTCCCTCTTGATTCTCTTCTTCCTTCTCCTCGTCGCAATGTGGCTTTTGATTACAACACCATTGAAAGTGTCTCAAGTACTCATCAACAAGTCCCAAACAATCCATTTGTGCATCAAGGAAAAACTAATCCATGGAAATTTTTGAATGATGAGTAAGAGGGACATGTGTCATAAGTGATTGATCTGTTTTCTGGTTTTATGTAGCTTCTCTTTTGACACGAATCGACTAAGGATCGCTTGCTCTAGTACGGTTGAGAGGGATAGATCCACGACTTCAAAGAATCCACGGGAAGAGATGCTAAGGCGTGGGAGAATTCCCGAAAATCCTTAGGCCCAAATCCGACTATGAACCTTTGAAACGAGGGGGTGGCTGCGTTTGCTTGAGGGATTCGAGAACAGAGATGTTAGAGCGTGGGAGATGAATCCCGAAAATCTCTAAGCCCTTTGTCACAAGAAGAATCGAACAAAGAAACAGATCGAAGGTTGCGTCCAGAGTATGCGGAATTAATCTCGATAAACCGAAAGAAATTCAGTGACTAACCATCACAGAAAATCGAGAGAAAAGAGATGAAATCTCTGAAATAAACTTTGATAAAAATGAATGTGTTTTCGACAATGAGGGAAAGAAGAAGATAAAGAGAAAATCCAAAGGGAAAGTCAAAAGGTCATTCTCGAAAACAAGGAGAAGACCACATAGAAAATTACAGAAAATTAAATGAAGTTTGAACAACCATTGGAATTCCGCCGGAAATTCCCGCGGAGAATTTACGCCGGAAATTTACGCCGAAAAATCCCTCGGGAATAAATCCCTCAAAATTTCCGCCGGAAAATTCCCCCGCGGAACTCTCAAGAAGTCGGACCGTTTAGCGGTGTAATCCGTTTGCCTCGTTAAAACCTCTATACGGAAAACCCATTTGGGACAAAACCGTATACAGGAAAAAGAGTACAAAACGTCTTACACAAACGGCCTAACCTCATAGAGAGTTCGAAGACAATGAGGTGAGGACGGGTTGTGTACGTTGATCCTCTTCGTTCCTTGCATCATTTGGAAAATTCCAAACAACTCCAGCTCGCTTCCTTGTCTTAGATCGGATAATATGCCCTTTGGGGATGACCAATGCTGCCTCCGGAACCTCATCCAAAGCAAGCGTATCCATGATCATATCATCTTTTCTTGTTTTGCTTTGGTTGTTTTATCAATTTTTTTTTTCTTTTCGATTTGTAAGGTGTTGAAACATCATCCATCAGTATCATTAGTGATTTGTTAGTTTTCTTGCACAAGAGACTAAGAAACACATTTGCTTGTTTGCCTTTACATTTGCGTCTAACTCATTCACTCCCCGCCTCTTCCTCGAAGATGTAAATGTAAAGCCAAACAAGCAAATGTGTTTCTTAGTCTCTTCTGCAAGAAAACTAGCAAAGCACTTATGATACTGATGGATGATGTTCCAACACCTACCAAACCGAAAAGAAAAAACAAAAGAGAATCATGAAACAACCAAAGCAAAACAAGAAAAGAGATGCTACATAAAACCAGAAAACAAATCAATCACCTATGCCACATGTCCCTCTTACTCATCATTCTCAAATTTCCATGTATTAGTTTCTCCTTGACGCGCAAATGGATTGTTTGAGACTTGTTGATGAGCACTTGAGACACTTGTAGTGTTGTTGTTGATATCAAAAGCCACATTAGGATGAGGAGGAGGAAGAAGATAATCAAGAGGGACAAAGCAAATCTTACACTGTTTATCAGACCAACGGTTCTGAAACATGCAGCGATCACATAACTAGTATGTGACAGATGCATTCTCATAAGAATCAACCCTAACTTCAGACAAATCATCTTCAAGATTCTTGAAAAAATCATGGAAGTAGTTACTAGTTTTTGTTGTAGTGATTTCCAATTGGTGCTTGAAGAAAGTGATATCTCCACCATAGATGGCTAGATTCATCACCTCTTCTAGAGTCCCTTTGTGATTGAGAAGATTTGTGGTAGCTTATTTCCGCATGTAATCCACATACTGCTTATTCGCGCTATGGTAATCGGTTTTGAAATATTCAAACACACAGCTCCATTTCAGGACAAGCCTACATTGAATGATTAACCTCAATGCTTCTCGTAGAGCCATAATGTCTTCGTCGGTTAAACCGAAGTCATCTGTTACGCTACGAGAAGCATTGGTGCTAATCATTCAATGCAGGCTCGTCCTGAAATGGTGATGTGTGTTTGAATATTTCATAACAAATTACCATAGCCCGAAGAAGATGTATGTGGATTACCTGCGAAAAGAAGCTACCACAAATATTCTCAAGGACAAAGGGACTCTAGAGGAGGTGATGAATGCAGCCATCTCAACATAAATTGGAAACCACCACAACGGAAACTGGTAACTACTTCCATGAATTTGTCAAGAATCTTGTAGATGGTTTGCCTGAAGTTAAGGTTGATTCTTATGAGAATGCATCGGTCATATACTGGTTATGTGATCGCTGCATGTTTCAGAACCGCTGGTCTGATAAGCAGTGTAAGATGTGCTTTGTCCCTCTTGATTCTCTTCTTCCTCCTCCTCGCCCTAATGTGGTTTTTGATTACAACTGTAACGCCCGCGTTCCGGAAGAATTAATTATTGAGGAAAAATAATTAATTAGGGTTCGTTCCAGGGGTGGTATCGATCGATACTGGCCGGTATCGATCGACACCAGCCGGGTTTTCTCCTTGTTGTCTTCTCCTCTTATCTTCTTTCGGGTATAAAAACCCTTCCCTTGAAGAAAAATCAGAAGGGTCGCGAGAGAGAGAGAAGGAGAGAGAGAGAAGGAGAGAGAGAGAGAGAAAGAGCTTGGCGAAGCTTAGATCTTGCGAGATCGAGAGAGTTTGAGCTTGGGAGAAGCTTGAAGAAGAGATTGGGAGAGCTTTGTTTTGGCGGGAACTTGTGAGAAGTGAGGGAGGTCGATCTTGAGCTCGGGAAGTCGTTTTAGAGCTCGATCCATCGTGTCTAAGGTGAGTTGGGACCAAAGGTTAGCAATTAAGCTTGTGTGGTGCTTGTTAAGCTTGATTGATGAATTTTGTGGCTTGTATGCTGGTGAATCGCATGGGAGTATCGATCGATACCATGTGAGTATCGATCGATACCTGTCCCTTGGCGGTGGTCTCGTATTGTGTTTGTATCGATCGATACCAGGTGTTGTTTTGGGAATCGATCGATACCAGTCCCTTGTCGGGAGTTGTGTGTTGTTTGGGTATCGATCGACACTAGGGGAGCATCGATCGATACCAGTTACGTTTTGTGCGGGAAGTTCAATTGTTGTTAATTAATTATTGATAATTGTTGATTGTGCTTATTGGTAACATGTTGTTGGGATGAGCAATCTCACTCAGCATTTGGTTAGCCAAATGTTGATGCATCACTTTTGTCGATGCAGGTAAAGATAAGGCGTGATCGTGGAATCGAGGCGGTGAAGAGGGGATGATTAGGACCCGGGGTTGTTGTTGCTTTTGCTGTTGTAAAACCGATAACTTGTGTTGTATGTTTAATTATTTGTTTAATTATTTATGTTTAATTTTTATAAAAAAAATGCGGTCGTTTCAACAACACTATTGAAAGTGTCTCAAGTGCTCATCAACAAGTCCCAAACAATCCATTTGTGCATCAAGGAGAAACTAATACATGGACATTTGAGAATGATGAGTAAGAGGGGCAGATAATGGTTATGTGATCGTTGCAAGTTTCAGAACCATTGGTCTGATAAACAGGGTAAGATGTGCTTTGTCCCTCTTGATTCTCTTCTTCGTCCTCCTCATCCTAATGTGACTTTCGGTAATAACAACATTGCAAGTGTCTCAAGTTCTCATCAACAAGTCCCAAACAATCCATTTGCGCATCAAGGAAAAACTAATCCATAGAAATTTGAGAATGATGAGTAAGAGGGACATGTGTCATAAGTAATTGTTCTGTTTTCTGGTTTTATGTAGCTTCTCTTTTCTTGTTTTGCTTTGGTTGTTTTATGATTCTCTTTTGTTTTTTCTTTTCGATTTGTAAGATGTTGAAACATCATCCATCAGTATCATAAATGCTTTGTTAGTTTTCTTGCACAAGAGACTAAGAAACACATTTGCTTGTTTGCCTTTACATTTGCGTCTAACTCATTCACTCTCTGCCTCTTCCTCGGAGATGTAAATATAAAGGCAAACAAGAAAATGTGTTTCTTAGTCTCTTCTACAATAAAACTAGAAAAGCACTTACGATACTGATGGATTATGTTTCAACACCTAACAAATCGAAAAGAAAAAACAAAAGAGAATCATAAAACAACCAAAGCAAAACAAGAAAAGAGAAGCTACATAAAATGAGAAAACAGATCAATCACTTATGACACATGCCCCTCTTACTCATCATTCTCAAATGTCCATGTATTAGTTTCTCCTTGATGCACAAATGGATTGTTTGGGACTTGTTGATGAGCACTTGAGACACTTTCAATAGTGTTGTTGAAACGACCGCATTTTTATTTTTTTTAAATTAAACAGAAATAATTAAACATACAACACAAGTTATCGGTTTTACAACAGCAAAAGCAACAACAACCCCGGGTCCTAATCATCCCCTCTTCACCGCCTCGATTCCACGATCACGTCTTATCTTTACCTGCATCGACAAAAGTGATGCATCAACATTTGGCTAAAAAAATGCTGAGTGAGATTGCTCATCCCAACAACATGCTACCAAAAAGCACAATCAACAATTATCAATAATTAATTAACAACAATTGAACTTCCCGCACAAAACGCAACTGGTATCGATCGATGCTCCCCTAGTGTCGATCGATACCCAAACAACACACAACTCCCGACAAGGGACTGGTATCGATCGATTCCCAAAACAACACCTGGTATCGATCGATACAAACACAATACGAGACCACCGCCAAGGGACAGGTATCGATCGATACTCACATGGTATCGATCGATACTCCCATGCGATTCACCAGCATACAAGCCACAGAATTCATCAATCAAGCTTAACAAGCACCACACAAGCTTAATTGCTAACCTTTGGTCCCAACTCACCTTAGACACGATGGATCGAGCTCTAAAACGACTTCCCGAGCTCAAGATCGACCTCCCTCACTTCTCACAAGTTCCCGCCAAAACAAAGCTCTCCCAATCTCTTCTTCAAGCTTCTCCCAAGCTCAAACTCTCTCGATCTCGCAAGATCTAAGCTTCGCCAAGCTCTTTCTCTCTCTCTCTCTCCTTCTCTCTCTCTCCTTCTCTCTCTCTCGCGACCCTTCTGATTTTTCTTCAAGGGAAGGGTTTTTATACCCGAAAGAAGATAAGAGGAGAAGACAACAAGGGGAAAACCCGGCTGGTGTCGATCGATACCGGCCAGTATCGATAGATACCACCCCCGGAACGAACCCTAATTAATTATTTTTCCTCAATAATTAATTCTTCCGGAACGCGGGCGTTACAATTCTCCCCCACTAACTTAGATTCGACCTCGAATCTTCGTTACCGTTCATCTCCCATGAACCGCTCATCTCCAATGAACCTTAATCGTCGCAACGATTACACAATCCTTGGCCAACCCGGCCATCTCAACACTCACACGAGGTCCAAAAACTAACCTCCGAGGTTTCCCATTCAGTCCCTATGCTTATGACACCGCATCATCATATGTACTTATTGCTCAAACACACGCCAACCCCATCACTCAAGACACCGCAGCATCTCCGAGTTCCGAGCGTCAGCCATATCCCGCAGGATATCCACCATACCTCGCAAGGTATCAACCATACCCCATCACCCAAGACACCGCAGCATCTCTGAATTCTGGGTATCTGCCGTACCACTCCACTCGGTAATATAACCTACAAGAGTCTCAATACCCCATACCACTCAATTCTAGGAAATATATCCTATGTCTAGGATATACTCCTTACGAATCCATGGTATCACGTATCACTCTAGGCTATAAACCTCCCGAGCCTGGGTACATCGCCAGTCGCACTCTCAAGACACACATTCCTGCGAGCTATCGGCACCAGAGGAACCAGTCCTCTCAACGAGCAATAAGTCACATATCTCTAAGCATCTCGACTGAACTACCTCCCGTGATCCGTGTAAATCCTCGCAAGGCAGCACCGGCATCACCCATATTCCATACCCGGAATATCTGGTGTGCATAACCAATAACCCGGCCATCGCACCGCCCTTGCGCACCCTTCAGTATCGGCTCGCTTCCGAACAAGCTTGACTGAAACACGCAACGCTCACCACAGTAATAAGATCATCCATCCTATCACTCTCTTGCATTAACACTTTTTACCCCAAGCGTAATGCGAAACCGTGACTCCCAAAGTCACCAATAATAAGAAATACTCATCTTATTATACATCATAATGTAACATCGTTCTACACAACGGAAATACAAAATGAAACACACATAGCATACAGCTATAACCGAAACTGGAACCTCTCGATGGAACTCAAGCCGCAGCTTGCTTCTGGAACCACTTCTGGAACCTCGCTTCCATCCTAGCCTCTGGCTCCCAAGTTTCCTCCTGCACCCCGCCACAGTCCCACAGAACTCGCATCATCGGAATCTTCTTCCGACGAAGCTCCTTGACCCTCCGCTCGAGAACTCTCAAAGGTCTCGCCTCAACGGTCATATTGGGCTGGAGATCTGGCGGAATCTCAGCCAATACCTCGTCACCCCTATGCAAACACTTCTTCAGCATCGACACATGGAAGACCTTATGAAATGCTTGCATAACCGCGGGTAACTCCAACCGATACGCTACCGGTCCAACACGCTCTACAATCCGGAACGGCCCCATATACCTCGGACTCAACTTAGTCGCAACAATGGACCTGTTCGGACCTCTCAGTAAAGCCATCTTGAGATACACACTATCTCCCACCTCCAACACAAGCTCTTTCCGCCTCTTATCGGCATAACTCTTTTGCCGATCTTGGGCCTCTTTCATGTTCAGCTTCAAAACCAGGATCTTTTCCGTGGTTTCCTGAACAAAACTCGCGCCCAAAGTGCTCCTCTCCCCCACTTGTGTCCAACACAAGGGGGTACGACATGGCCTCCCATACAGAGCCTCATATGGAGCCATCCCAATACTTGCCTGGTAGCTATTGTTATACGCAAACTCTACCAAGCTTAAGTGATCCACCCAGTGACCACCCCAATCCAGCACGCACATCCTCAACAAATCCTCCAAAGTCTGGATGGTCCGCTCGGACTGCCCATCTGTCTGAGGATGGTACGCCGTGCTCAAGTGCACTTTCGTGCCCATCTCTGCCTGAAACGCATTCTAGAACTCCGATGTGAACTTAGGATCCCGATCCGAGACAATGCTCACCGGTACTCCATAGAGTCTCACAATCTCCTGCACGTACTTCCTAGCCAAAACTGCTGCCCCATCGGTCTTCCTAATGGCCAGAAAACGCGCACACTTGGTCAATCGATCAACGATGACCCAAACAGCATCCTTGGTTCGAGAAACTGGTAACCCCACCATGAAATCCATCGTGATCATATCCCACTTCCACTCTGGAATGGGTAAACTCCGCAACAAACCACTCGGAACCTGGTGCTCCGCCTTCACTAACTGGCACACGTTGCACGACGCAACCCAGTTAGCCACATCCTTCTTCATCCTGACCCAATGATAATAGCGCTTAAGATCGCGGTACATCTTAGTCGCTCCCGGATGAATCGTGAACATACTCGAATGAGCCTCACTCAGGATCTCCCGCCGCAAATCCTCATCCAAAGGTACGCATACCCTCCCACTAACAAGGATAGTGCCATTCGCAGATACCTGATACTCAGAACCCTCCGCTCTCGAAGCCTTAGCCAAAGCCTCATCTTTCTCCTGAGCCAACCGAACTCTGCTCAAAAGATTCGCCTGGTTAGCCGCCTCTAAGCCCAAAGGTTCCTGAGATACAACACATAAGCGCAATGTGCTAATCTCGCTCACCAAAGACTCTACCTCGAGCTCCCGAGCCAAAGCCACCCGCTTCCGACTCAACGCATCCGCAACCAGATTAGCCTTACCAGGATGGTAAGCTATCTCCAGATCATAATCGGCCACTAGCTCCATCCAGCGCCTCTGCCTCAAATTCAACTCAGGCTGAGTGAAAATGTACTTCAAGCTCTTATGATCTGTGAACACCTGTACATTTCCGCCATAAAGATAAGATCTCCAAATCTTTAAAGCGAAAACTACCGCAGCCATCTCCAGGTCATGGGTAGGATAGTTGCCCTCATGCTTCCGCAGCTGCCGCGAAGCATAGGCAATAACCTTCCCCCGCTGCATCAACACACAACCAAGACCCACTCCCGACGCATCGGTGTACACCACGTAAGGCTCGCCCGACTCAGGCAACGCCAATACTGGAGTACTAGACAACATGGTCTTCAGCCCCACGAAACTCTCCTCACACTCCGAGGACCACACAAAAGGAACATCCTTTCCACTACAAGAAAACAGGCAATTTGCAACGAGTTTTTGCGACGATTTTATTTCGTTGCAAATTAAAATCGTTTTTGCGACGACTTTACGACGTTTTTAAAAAACGTCGTACAATCGTCGCAAAATTGGGACGAAAATTTTCGTTGTAAAATCGTCGCAAATTGGCGACGATTTACAGCGATTACCGACGATTTTACGACGATTACCAAAATTGTCGTAAAATCGTTGTAACTTAGCGACGATTTACCGAGGTGTATATAAAACGTTGTAATATCGTGGTAAAATTACCCACGAATTAGCAATGATTATTATAAGTTGAATTTTACCTCGATTTCCCAACGATTATTGAGTTAGGTGAGCACGTTTAAGTTCACGGTGTTGGGTTAGGTAAACATGTTTAAACTCGTTGTAAAGTCGATGTAAACACTTTTAGATTCGTTGTAAAATCGATGTTAAATCGATGTAAAATCGTAGGTAATTCGATGGTACTTAAAATAAAAATCTATATATAGTGGCCAACTTCATAATAAAAATTTCATATTCAAAAACATTTACTTCTTTCTTACCAAAAAAAAATGTCAATATACGAAATTAGAAGATGGATGTATAATCGTCTTGATTCGGAGGGATCGCTAACAAAGGAGTTCAGCGATGGGGTGGAGGGATTCATGCATCAGGCAGGAATACATAATACGATTATCAGTGGTAAGATGTACTGTCCTTGTGCCAGATGCTTGAATAGGAAATTTATCATTATCTCGAAGGTGTGGTCGCATATATTAAATAGAGGATTTATGCCGCATTACTATATATGGTATTATCATGGAGAGGGTCATGGGGATATGCAGCTAGTAGTAGTAGCAATTATCAAGCATCGAATTTTGATGAGTCAAATAATTTTAATCAATTTGATGATCATGCGGAGCAGCATGGTGAAGATAATGATAGGATTCATGACATGGTTACGGATGCATTTCATGAAACCGTAAGTACATTTGCACATGATCATCATGATGAGGAACCCAATCTAGATGCAAAAATTTTTTATGTTATGCTAGATGCTGCAAATCAGCCACTCTACGATGGATGTAGAGAAGGACATTCTAGATTGTCGTTGGCGGCTAGGATGATGACTATTAAAACTGATCATAACTTAGCTGAGGTTTGCATGAATGACTGAGCTGATTTGATTAAAGAGTATTTGCCAGAGGACAATTTAGCTGCTGAAACTTACTATGAGATACAGAAGCTGGTTTATAGTCTTGGGTTGCCTTCTGAGATGATAGATGTCTGTGTTGACAATTGCATGCTTTTTTGGAAAGATGATGATAAGTTGCAGGAATGTCGATTTTGCCATAAGCCAAGATATAAGCGGCAAGGTACTGGCCGGAGTAAGGTACCGTTCCAGCGGATGTGGTACCTTCCTATAACTGATAGATTAAAAAGAATGTATCAGTCTGAGAGGACAGCTGCATCGATGAGATG
>PKML01016630.1:0-11502 GCA_002933935.1 Eutrema yunnanense
ACAATGTTAGAGAACTACGATAATAAATCTAAAGAAGGTAGAGTCACTAGAGTGCGTCCAAAATATATAAATCTCACCATAGGTAAATGAGTTTGGTGAGGGTGAAAAGGAAAACCGATTGTGAATGGATAAATGGCTAGTCTTTAGTATTGGGATATTTAGTTAGAGGGTAGTTCAAACTTTAGCTTTAGACAAAATGCCTGAGGATTATGTAAAAAAATACTACAAGCTGAAGATCCATTCAAACATACGAGCGCATAATTTGATTACAAAATCCAGTTTACTTCTATCCTTGTTACGATTTGAGATAAATCTTATCTAGAGCAATAATATAAGCAGAAAGAGAACGGCTACAAAAGGTAAAATGCATGATAAGTTGCTTCTTATGAAACCATTAGTGTAAATATGAAAAATTGATAGTCTTATGGATTTATTCAGCTAGCAGAAGAAGAATAGTAACCAAAGCTGAGGAAAGAACTGATATTAGAGACGCACAACCAATAGCATACTTTGATGATCGACCGTTCATGCCCAAAAGGTAAATAAAAGCACTTGTTAATTTTGATTTTTTTTTTAAACCCCATTAAAAAGATTTTATTTTAGCTTTATAAATATATATATATATATATATATTTTTTTAAAGTTTACCGGATTAGTTAAAAAAACTTAATTAATTTACATAATTGAAAAACTAATCAATCATGTCATTAAATTGATTGCTAGAAACTTCTTAAATTCATTTTGTTTTCACATTTAACATAAAAGAAAAAAATTCGAATGATTTACATAATTATAAAGTTAATTAAATATAGAGTTTGTCATTTGATTGTTAGAAGTTTTATAAATTTAAAAACGAATCAAAGCGAATCCTGAGTCGAATTTTAGATTTTGGAAAATAATTTAACCCTAGCTAGGCATTGACTTTAATGTAGTTTTACTACAATTTTGTATTTATTTCAAATGGAATTTCCGATATTCAATATTCACCATGCGTTGATTTTTGATTGACTCATACGCAAAAAAATATATAATTAGGCCATAAATGTTTGTAGTTGTTATAATGGTTTTTGGATTATGGATTTTGATTTTTTTTAACTTTGGTTTTTTGAGTTTTTATTAAAACTTGATGAAAACTTCAAAAAACTAGTTTCCCTAATATTTAGGCAAAGTATTTTTCTAAAATCTTGATTGGGTAAAAACATAGATTTTTCAAAAACAAAACTAGTAAAAACCAATCTAAAAACACAAACAATGAAGGCCTTAAATTCAAAGTTCATAAATAGAAACAACTACCCGATGTAAATAAAAACAAAAAATAGAAACAACTACGTATTAATTCGTTCCCTCTCCCAAATTCCAATCTAGAGTTAATTACACTTTTCACCTACAATTAAGTAATTAACTCTCCGAAAGAAAAAACCCTTTTTTTTGGTTTTAACTTTTTAAAAATGGAGCTCCTCCTTCGTTGTAAACGGAAAACACGAGCTCCGTTTCCCAGCTTCGTCGCCATTACATTATTCCTCCTTCAGTTTTGTGCTGTGACGGCCCAAATTAATCACAGCGAGTCATCTACACAACCCTCCGTTAACTCTCCGTCAGCGACGAGTACTCGATATCTGTCGTCATCATCTCCGTCGTTGACCGGAAAACGGTTCTCGTTCAGGTTCAGGTGGAGAAGAAGACGACGTCGTAACAAAGTAAACAGAGCGAGCATGGAGTTTCTATTCGCACACAACATCGTACGTGCGCGCGTGGGAGAACCGCCGTTGACATGGGACGGAAGATTAGCGGCGTACGCGCGCGCGTGGGCGAAACAGCGCGTGGGAGATTGTAGGCTTGTTCACTCTAACGGTCCTTTTGGAGAGAACATATTTTGGGCCGGGCAGAATAATTGGAGGCCCACAGATGTCGTTAAAGTGTGGGCCGATGAGGATAAGTTTTACGACGTGAAAGCTAACACGTGTGAGTCGGGGCAGATGTGTGGACATTACACGCAGATCGTGTGGAGAGATAGCACGAAGGTTGGGTGCGCACGTGTGGATTGCTCAAACGGCGGCGTTTATGCGATTTGTGTTTATAACCCACCGGGAAATTACGAAGGTGAAAACCCGTTTGGACGTTATCAAGACCAGATTGGTCTTGTCCGGGAAGATCCACCGGCGGTGATCGTTAAACCATTTTGACACGGCGGTGGAAGATTCCAAATTTTTAGTTGTGAATTTTTCTTGTACTCAAATTTTTTTTTTTTTTTTTTGGAATAAACCTACCTTTGGGTTTATTCAACCTACCTTGGGTTTTACTTGATGTAATCGATGACAAATACGTAAGTAAATAAATAAGTGAAAACTAAATGGGAGAGATAACAAAAGTTAAAAAAACAAAAAAAAATGAAGTCCAAAATTTCCTACTTTTTTATTGGCTGAATTTAAAATAAAAACCCGGGAAAATAATAATATGATGAGCTCACATGGTAGAAAAAGAATGGCTAGGCTTTTTTCCCTCTGCAACCTCTCTTCTGTTGGAATCCAAATCATTTTTGAGACTATCACAAGCCCCAGCCAGCTTCCGATGACTGATAACGAAACTACCTGCAAATGATGGCATCAACAAATATGCATTATACAAATAAAAACTCAACCAAAGAGTTTAGAAGCTAACCTTGGTACTGTTCCTAAGAAACGGCAACGATCAGAGAGAAATCTGTGTGGGTTTTGCATTTCGTCGATAAAGGCTGATTCTTCTTTGAGAGGGTTTCAAGCAACGGACTTTGGAGCCTCGCTGTCTCTGATCACTCTGCTATAAGCAATCTTGAACGGTTGAGAATCATAAGGCCGGTTAAGTAAACTGATGGGCATTCTCAGTGTTTGTTTCCTGTTTCTCCTTCCTCTTAACAAAATGCTAAAAGTTTTCTCGCCATCCTCAAATTTCCTGTTTCCATGCTCCATTTCACTGCTAGCCACTGCATTCACATGATTAACAGAATCGATAACTGCATCCGCAGTTGCCACATCTTGCTTGCCTTCTTCTCTTTCTTCCTCTACACCTGACGTGTCAATATCAGTTGGCAGAATCACCGTTGGCTCTAGCACAGTTGCAGCGATTGGCTCGGCAGCGATCATGTGTGGAGGGGAAAACTCAGCAGGATGGCACCCGGGCCAAACCGTTCTTGGCACAAAATCCGACACATTGAGCTGCCATGGGAACTGATTGGGATGAAAAGGACCACTGGTTACAGGATAAGTACTTGTGGGGACTGATTGAGTGTAAGGAGGAGGGTATACAAAGGACATTGGTTGCATCAAGTTTGGAGTTGTAGGAGGTGAAGGGTAAGGAGGAGGAGGAGGTCCGTGATGGAGAGTCATGTTCACTGGCCAGGACGGTCCAATGTTCATGCCTATTGGAGTAGGGCGTATTATACTTGGAGGTGATGATGGGTTGAATGGCGCAGCTGAAGCAGACAGCTTCTTGTTAGGTAATAATAATCCTCGCGAGGCGTCGCTTGAGTCTGTAGCAGATATTCCCAGTTTTTCCTTCAGATCATCGGAATCAGCAACTAACTGATCTCTCACTTCTTGCTCTGTGGTGGAATGAATCATATCTGTTACACCGTCGTTTGTCAATTCAGCTTCAAGTACTTGTTCTTCCACCTGAATGCCACCACCAGGTTCTTCATTTTCATTCAAATTGTTCCCTTTCAATTCCACATCAGATGATTGTAACTCTACTTTGATCTCTTCTTCGCCTTGAGTTTTGCTAGAATCGGTGTCTGCAGAAATTTCATTTTTTACCTCTTCCTCGGACACTGTAACCATCTGCTCATCCCTTGTAAGCTCCATCGATGTACCCTGTTCAGATTTTTTGTCCACATCATTCTCCTCTTGCTTGTCTGAAGCTTCGGCTTGTGGAGCCCAGACTTGATATTTGGCAATGGAACCAGGTGGTGCCAATGCTACTTCCTTGTAGGATGGAGATTTTCCAAGACTTACAACAGAGTTTTTTGCGTGGTAGACCTCATTTTGCACGTTACTCGACAGACCAGATGGCACAACAGAAGAAGCATCTGTCTTCAACCCATCTTCTTCTGATGTTTCAGCAGCAGTCTTGGTGTTATCAGAAGACGGCTGCATCGTTTTAACCCGATATGCCAAGGTTTTAACCATCTTCCTGCCAAATTTGGTGCCTTGAGTTGTCAAACCGGGAGAATGATGATCTGCATAGTTTGCATATGACGCTGTCCGCTTCTTCAGAATGTAGTATTTGGTGTTCTGCTGAGTAGCATTCTGAAAAAGAGGGTTATCGATATCAGCCTCAACATTCTTCTTCTGATATGTATATACCTTCCCAATGGATGCTCGTCGTTGCTTCAGCCTGCGGCCATATGATCCAGCAGATCTCGGTCTTTGCACCGGTTGCCATCCATCTTCACTACCATCCGGGTGTTGTGTCTCAGTTGAAACTTCAGTAGATGTTATTGGATTACTATTATCCATAATAGCCTTCTCAATGACTGGAGGAGAAGGTGGTTCTTCAACTGGTGCAAGAATTGTCTCCTGATTCGCATCGCTTGATTGACCTTCTTCTGATCCAGTTGCTTCTGTCTCTTCTTCAGACATTTCCTTTTGATTTTCTCTCGGATTTTCTGCTAAGTGTTCAGAAACATTGTTCTGATTGGATTTTCCCTTTAGCTACACATAACACAGGTCCAACCATGTAAGCATTTTTAACCCTTAAAGTGGAGAAATGTTAAAGAAAATAAATCAAACCTTCATAATATAGCTCTTCCTCTTTGCTGCCACACTCTGTTTCCCTTTTGCGTTGTGGCTTGGGTTGATATAGTCGAGTAGATCGGATACACTGCAAAACATTATCAAGCTAAGGATCTGACCAAGGAGTAGATTTGATTTAATACATTCAAACAACATAGAAAACTTATAAACAACAAATTAAGGAGTATCTAAAGAACTTATTTGACCTTAGGTGGCCTTTGCTGGCTATAGACGCGTCAGGCTTAGGAGTACCATTTCGTGCAGCTTCCTGTTGTTCAAAAGCCTTGGACTCGAAGTATTCTAGCCAAGCAGCAGCATCCTGAAGTACATAATCAGATTTAAGAATGCATACAATTTTCAGAAAGATGACTGATGGGATGTCATGGTAATATATTACCTGAGTACGCAAATCATCTGGCCCCAGCTTTGCTCGGAGGATTCTTAAGGTTGTTTGCTCATGCTGAACACTTAAATGGTATGCTTCCATCAACGAGAGCGCAATTGCTATGGCATGGTAGCTTGCAGCAGTCTGAAATTTGACATAATTAGCAGCAACATATTAGCAAAAACCAAATCAAATTTCTTACAAAGTGATGTTCCCAAAAACACAGAGATCGCATCGGGGAAAGAACCTGGATATGGTCAGGACCAAGCAACCTTTGATTACACTTGAGAGCTTTGTGAAGATACCTCAAGGCAACATGTACATTTCCTAGACCTTCCTCCATCATGGCTACATTGATGTATGTAGCAGCAGTGTTTGGATGAGATGGACCGCACGTTAGATGTAAGAGATACAACGCACGCTTAACATACCTAACAAAAGCAAAAATATCCGAATTTAGATGGTAGAAATAGACATCCAAACCATTAAACCTCGCAGTTCTTTTGAAATCAAGATTGCAAAACTTACTTGAGAGCCAGCTCTGTATGCTGAAGCCTATAATAGAAGACAGCAAGATCACCATAACTCTTCATTGTATCCGGATGATCAAGTCCAAGTTCCCTCTCATTGATATCTAAAGCCTTTTGCTGATATATTGTAGCCTGTTTTAACAAAATCTTTTAGGTTTGCAATTGTCCATATCGAGGAGAAATATCAATGTATAACTGTGTATATATACAGACCTGGTTAAAGTCACCCGTGTGATACAGAACTACAGCAAGTAAACTGTAAGCTCCGGCCGTCATTCTGTGATAGGGACCGCAAACTGCTACAAGTTTAGCAAGTGCCTAAGGGAGGAAAAAAAAACAACAAAACCAAATCATGAAGCTGTACAGAGAAACAACAAGTTATATGACGAGAGAGCTGAGGAATAGAAAATTAATTTTCCGAACATGTACCTTTGTTCCATATGTAACTGCATCTTCAAGCTTTCCTTTGTCTAAAGCTGTTTTAGATGACTCCAGAAGTTGTCTTCCATCAGCAGATGAACATGCTGCTTGCTGCAGAGATTTATAATAGAAAGTCTGAGTAACGATGGCCAACTAACATATTAGAAAGTATACAGACTCAGATAGAACATTTTTCAAATATCTTTTTATCTTGTCCATTACCTTATGCACTGGGACCAGACTGACCACATCTGTTTTCCGGAACGGTTCTGGAGAATCCATGTCAAAGTCCCTAGGAATCAACTCAAGACCAACCTGAGGACATATAATATTCAATCAAATAGTGATTAGCGACTAGCTATAACTCAATCAAATTTTCTGGTTAAAGCATCATTAAATTACCTTATGGGATAATCCACGGAGAATGGCAAACTTTCGTAGATCCTTGTAACTGAAGGCATTAAGATCATAGTCATATCGCTTCTTCAAGAACTTCTCCAACCACCGGAAGATAAGAGGATGTACATTCCAAGAGTTATGCGGTGTTGCTGCTACAGTTTTAGGAATCCCAAGCATCATGTTCAGAGCAGCAGCTACTTTTGCAGCTATTTTGTCAGTGTCAGCAGCAACAGCAGAAATCACCGCCTGGAGGATATGCTTAAGGGCTCTAACTATCATCTCATGGACACACAGAGATTGTACATGTGACAACTTATCTGAGAGCTTCACCTGTTGTAACCATAGAAAAGACGTGGATGATCAAAATTGGTCATTCATCTTTAGTAGATTCTAAGAACCTCGAAGTCAAAAAAATTCTAAGAATCATGAACTTACGACATATCCTAAAGAACGCATCCGAAGACCTCTTGTGTGCATAAAATCAGTTAGAGTCCGGCCATCGACTGGGGAAAGCTCCAACGAACCAAAATCTGCAACCTGTATTGAGCGATAAATACCAAACACATGATGTGTTTATATCTTCATATTAGCAATAGACAAGACTGCAATAAAATTTAGACTCATTTACCAGTTTCGGAATAGCGACTTCGGTATAATACTTCTGTGCCAAGTCGACAAGTTCTTGCAAAGACTGAAACAAACATTCGTAGTTAGAACACATTAAGTAGATGAACAAGAGCAAAAACTGGAGTTTTAGTTTAAAAACCTTGTGATGAAGTCCCGTATCTGACTCTTTTAGGCGACTGAAGGCTGCATCAGACAACAAATTCTTTAAGACAAGCACATTTTCTTCAGCATTCTTCTCGGTGTCAGATTGCAAAGATGTAGTTGTTGCAGCATTATCAGCCTCTAAAGAAACCGCATCAACCTGAGACGATACTGCAGTCTGCAGTGCCTTGGGGCTGCTTACATCTGTTTTTTTCTTGCTGCTATTGAGGGACTTAAGCGGTTTCCCAAGCCCTTCAACTTTCAATTCATTCATAGACTTTTCGTTGGTTTGTTTTTTGTCCTTTTCCGTATTCTTTTGGTCTTGTAAATGCTGTATCCAACAAGCTCCAAGCTCCCATCTCATGATACTATCCCTGTCTATCTTTTCTTCCTCAAGCTTAACAAGACTTTCCTCCAGCATCTTACTTACAAATTCTCGTGAAGATGTAAGCTCATCATCCTGTTGCTGATGTGTTTTCTTGTTCTGCTCAGGAGACGATTTATGGAGAAGGAATCTCAAACTGTAAAGCAACATCAAAATAATTAAACGGTAAGTAATAGCATAAGCTAAAGAGACAAAGGATGAATGTTTTTTCATCGAGTAAGAAATTATCACCTGTTGATATTTAGAGCATTAGCACCACCTTCAGGCTGTTCAAGGAGGTCAACAATCTGAGAAGGTGGGCTTAACTTCTCACTCTCCTTCTCTATTTTCACAACAGAAATGTAACCACAATACTTAAGGCTTATAGTTCCTAAAGTAGCAACATCCTGCACCCATAAACAGTTGTAAAAGCAGAGTTAAAGAATACAGATGAGTACAAAAAGTTAAACATGGAAAGAGTGGAAAGTTCTAGAAAAACACTCACATGAGCAGCAGTATTTTCGTCCGCTGTAAGTCCCTTGAGAAGGTTCCGTTCCATCAGCTTCTTTTTATCCAAACCAGTGGCTTGAATTCCATCGATTTTTGTATCCACTTTACTACTTGCATTTGAAGTATCCCTTGTAACCGTAACACTCAAGTCTCCGACTGTCTCGGAGTATAGAACTTCTTCAGCCAGTACTGGCTCAGCCATTACTTTTTTAACAGCCTTGATGGCTCTGAAAGTCGCAACATCGACAAAGAGGTTGTGAAGAAGAAACACTTTCCTGTCTCTGACTTGTCTCTCCTCTGCTGTTTTGCAAGGCATAGATGCGATAAAGGCAAATTCGTTGGCCCATGGAACCAAATCGTAGCTGCCATCTCTTCCTTGACCACCACCATCCCCTCCCCATCTCTCATCCTCCATAGGGAGAGGCGGAAATGCTGCTGGTGACTGCGCCGCAGTAGGCGGGATGAGCCATGTGTTAGCTCTAAATCCATATGGAAGATTCCCAAACTGCACATTAGATTAAATACTCAGTAACTACATCCAATAAACCCTCATTCAGATAGAGAATCATACCTTGTTGCGCTCCGAAAATGCTTTCAGAAGATCACTGTAAGCCTAAACATGATAAAAGAATAATATCAACTTAACGCGGAATTTACTAAAATGTAGATGGATCGATCGCAGCCAGAAAAAAAAAACTTACATTATCGAAGGCTCTACTAATTTGTCTAAGCAAATCAACAAGATTGTGGCATATGATTCTTTGTTTCCCAACGCTGTAAAATCCTTTTCTGCAGCCTTCAATATGAACGAGCTTCCCGTTACAAAGCTTCACCTGAGATAACATTTGAAACGCAAACGGTATCACCAAAGGCCAATTGCCACATCGAGAAACAACCAATTGAGGTATAAGTTGAAATTTGTGTCTTACATCGATGGAGAGAAGATGATCTTCCGTCACAATATCTTCGGTTTCCCGCTTCGTCACAAGCCGTATATCTATAAAACCCTGATTACCGTAAGTTGGGACAAAATCGATTGGGACAAATTTAGGGTTAGTGAGAGATACGATCATACATTGAAGAGGAGGAGTGAGGTGAGCGAGAGAGAAGAACTCGTAGAAACTTCCAAGCTTAGGGAAAGAATGGCTAGTCTCTCCGGCTTCATCAACCACCGCATCCTTCGGGGCAGGAGAAGGCGGAGGCGAAGTTTCCGTTTGTTTGGGATTCTTTCCACCTCCCTTAACCTGCGCACTTTTCACCGAATCCGATTTCTCCGGCGACGGACCGAAGCAAGTGGTGCAGGCGACGATGTCAAGCAGTCGTCTAACATGCGCCACTGCTGTTCCCTCGTTGTAATCCTCTGCAAGAAATAAATTACAACGGTCAGCACAAATTAGGAATCGAAGGTGACGTCGTTTTGTTACATAACCAAAACGAGGACCAAAACGGCCTCGTTTTAACGATCTATGACATTTTATATCCGTTACGGCGCGCGTTAACGGCGTCGAATTGAGAGAGAACTTTACCTTCCGTTAACGTGAGAACACACGGTTTAAGCGCCGAAACATCCACTGTGTCTTTTAACCGCGATCCTCTTACCTGTAACGACAGTTTCTTAGTCAGACATGAATTGACTATTTTACCACAGTAATTTCTTACTACTTCCCTTTTATGCCATTATTATCAGTTTTATATTTTTCTGTAATAATAATTAAAAAAAATTATTCTGCTAACATATCTAATTGCAGAAATGGAAAAGGAAAGTCAGAGTAGCAATTTTTAGGCACACAATGACACTAACATTCTTCTCAGACGTACATAAAAAAGTCATTTTCCTTTACTTTTTGCTCACTTTAGTATTCGGATCCTATAAAAATTCCACAATGAATATTTTTGGACCATCGAACATTGACAAGTAACCCAACAACAACGAGAAAAAATGCTTTAGGAAATTCAAATGATTTAGAAACTTCCACTCAAAATTTCACCCAAATTATTTACCTCATGGGAGAGAGAATAATTGGTGAGGTGGCAAGTGTCGAAGTTGACGGATAAAAGTCGCCGAACATCTATGATCCTGTCCGTTGATATCCCCTGTTTTCAGACATACGTGTCTCTCTATTAAAATCCACTTTTGATAATTTTCCTAATAAACATGTGAAACCTGTGCCTAAAATACGGCTTAAAATATCACTAATATATTACTTCACACAAGAAAACTTTTTTAACAAGTATTCAAGAAAAATATGATTATATATATACATATTTTCTGACGACAAAAAAATTATATATATATTTATATATATACTGATATACATATATCACTGTCTATATAACGTCTACGTAATTATATTGACCAAAAACATGAGAGATAATTGATTTATTTGATAATCGAATTTGTGTGTTACACACTGTTTTGTATTTATATACACGTTCAAATAATGATAGAAATTTCAAAAGATAATTCTAAGTCAAATTGAAAATGATTTTTTATTTTTTATTTAAAAACTAAAAATATAACATGTATAACTATCAGTTTTTTATAGTAACGTGTATTCTTACCTTATCCAAAAAAAAAAAAGCCAGCAAGAAAAATACAGAAAAGAAAATTAAATATGCACATTGGGAGTTTATATATCAGAAACAAAAATTAAAATATTAAGATAAAGTTTCATAAGTATGTAGTAGACAGTGCATAAACTAATGTAATAGAAATCAGTTATGTGCATAAGAATATTTAAAACAGAAAACAAGTTATAACAAATTTCACAAAGAAATCGCTACCAAAAAAACAGTTGTAAACTAAACACGCAAGAGTTATGAAAAATTACATAATTCGAAAATGGATGCGATGAAAATAAAAACACAAACCTTCAAAATAGCCTCCGTTTCATCCGGAAGGTTTACAATGACATCCACGATAACCGGAAGAACTGCACATAAACCGTAAACCATGATTCATATGTAAATTCAGAAAATAATTACCAAAGGAAGTTAATTAACAGCTTATTTGAAATTCAAATAGATTAAGGTTTTGGCTATTGGTACTTTTCTCTTCCTTCTTCTTCTTGTCTCCTTTTGTCTTTCCACGGTTGTTCTTGGGAGCCATTATTTCTCGAGTTTTTTTTTTGTTTTTGTCTTTTATTGAGTGAGAACCAAATAAGTAGCTGAAAAATAAATTAAATTGGTTAATAAAAACAATAACATTATCAATATACATACAAATGTGCAAATTATAAGTGCATATATAACCACTCAAACCTCATGAAGAACCCATAATAAAAACACAATTATAAATTAATATGCAATCGAGTAAATAATATTATCCAAAACATATCAAACTGAATACCGTTAGTTTAA
>PKML01016699.1:3938-48334 GCA_002933935.1 Eutrema yunnanense
AAAAGTTAGACACAAGAAAACTATTTTTTTTAAGAGTTCGTAAACTAACCACAAAAACTAGAGTCATTTAAAGGTGTATATTAGAATTATGTTTGTAAGATTATAAGTTTTTGCGGGTTAATACGAATAATATTTTAGTTCACTGCAAAACGGGTTAAATAGATAAATTATTATAAAATGACAGCTTTATCTATAATCATTAATTAGCTATATTGTAAAATTCAAATAAAAACAATTTTCTTAAATTTCAAAACAATTTATTTTTAAAAAACTATTATGTGCTATAATTAGTGCGGATTAAATCATAGTATATATATTTATAATAAGTATGCCCACACACACACATATGACATATGTTTACATTTTGATTATGTCCAGTCTTTGCAACATAGATTAGGAGATGCGGGGTAGCTTTTTATTGTTACACAAATGAAGAACTATACATAATTCATTAGAAAAAAAAAAAAAAAAAAAACTACACATAATTACATACGGAAAAATAAAACAAAGATGAGACGAATATCTAATTTACTGTGGTTTGACAGTAATAACGATATATCTATAATTAACAACAAAACTTTTACTATAACAATTTATTTTCTTAAATATTTGCATAGACTTTCATTTTCAACATAAGCATAACTCATTCTTCAAGAGTCTATAATAAATAAATAAAATGGTAACCAAGAAAAAAGAAATCAATTTCGTGTTCCCAAGTATTGGTATCCAGTGTTTTGTCTAAGTAAGCTTTTCACCCTTATTATCTACCTAACTCTGTTGTTGTTTTCTCTTGCTTATGATTAAGTTTGTTGCATTGGTGTATTTTACAATGAGAAACGAAAGGGCTGTTTATGGCCAATTACCGTAATGAGGTATAGAATAATATATGATATAAAATTTTATCAAATCCAGTGCCTAATAGCATATTTTTCGTAGCTATGACTTTGACATTAACAACATTTCTAATGTATTGTTTCATTTTTTGTTCCAAAATGGAGCAATTCTAAAATGGAGTTGAGTTTTACTCCAATGCCACTTCATTTTGGAGTTAAAAATAGAGCCATGAACAAAAAAAATGGAGTTGGTTTTAAATATGGAGTCAATTATTAAAAACTCTATTTTTAGCTCTAAAATGGAGTTGGGTTGGAGAAGAATTGACAAAAATAAAGTTTAGTTGGAAATGCCTTAAAGAGGAAATAGAGACGGACGAAGATAAATAATTTCGTTGCTATAGAGTTATTTTATTAATTAACACCAACAAAAAATGTAATAAAAATTATGAAATACAGATGAAAATACTCATTGCCAGTTTGTTAAGAAATAAACCAATTTGCAGCAAACTCGGACACAATAATTAATCGAAAGCATGTGTTTATCCAAAACTCTCACACTTTGTGCTTTGTCAAAATAGGCTTTCACCCAGATTATCTCCCTAACTCTTTTGTTTTCTTCTCTTGCTTACGATTAAACTTGTTGTTTCTTGTGTATTTTATAAATTATAATGGAAAACTAAATTTCTATCTAAACCGAAATCTATCACAAATACATGGATAAAAATCAAGATGAAAAAAATTCAAATTTAAAGCTTTTAATCAAAGCCACCTAATTTGATAGGTCATTCTGACGTTTAGCATTTTCTGTCTTTTCGGTTTAGCCGATTTTTGTGGCAAATTTTGTTTCTGGTTCAATTCTTAATCGGGTCCAGTAAGGGATTTCGGATGAGTTTCTTTTTTTTTTCCTCTTCTGGGATTTTAGTTTCTATCTTTCAGTCTGCTTTGCACATTGTAATTCTTAAAATCCCCCCAAAAAATTCAATATGAAGACCATTTAACAAAAAAAAAAAAAAAAAAACTTGATAGGTCATTAATAATTCATAATTTCCAGTATCTTTCTCATGCAACTTGTTTGATGTAGTTTATCCAAAAAAAAAATATTGTTTTAATCTTGCTATGCTCAAGATTCAAGAACAATATCATGGGATTCTTTTTTAAGTAAAAAAGAAAATGCAGATATCAATAATTCAAGAAACAAATTAAATCAAACAAAATATATATGTAGAGTACAGATTTACTCATCTTATTAAATTATGGAAAGCCAACATGTCTGAAACTAAAAAGTGATTGGAACTTCTGACCATAGTGAATGTAATGAACTTGTTGCAGTTGTACTAACACTATATATGTCAATTTATATTATAAGCAAATGGTCGACATAAAGATGATTATCTTGTTAATATATATATATTCACATTAATTAGTAATCACATACATGTATACATATATTGTGTCTATAGATGTGTGTGTGCATAAAGAAAGGGAAGGAGATCCTCATAGAATCTAAGATCAATGATATTAGCGCAATGGGTGGAGACTTGCAGTGCCTTTTGCTTTAAAGCTTAAAAGCCTTTAGCCTTTAGCCTTTTGAATTGCAAAAACTAAGTCATACGTAACCTTTTTCTTATTAAATAAATAAATTATTTTGTCAACGAAAGGCTACAAAAGTTTGGGATTATTGATTCCGTCCTATATGTCTAACCTAACATAAATCTTAACTAATCCTACTACGTACTGTATTCTAATTAACATGTAGACAAGAGTTCTGTAGGGTATAATATAAAATAACGTCTAGTTATGATTATATTTCCCAATGTGTAATGGCATTAAAGCCTCTTGTAAGCTTCTATTGTCTGTATATATAAGTACACACATAAATCTGACAAAAGAAATTCAGAATAAACAAGTTTCTTTCTCGTGTGAAGTTGTCCATTCATTGATCTATATTGTAAATAATACCGTCTCTTTACGACTTGCCACCATAGACCATAGTATACACACAAACATATGAAAAGTTGAAAACACCGTGGAATAAAAATTAATGAGGTCTTCATTAATATGTATAAAATTTAATATTAAAAAGATAAATATACCTGAGAAAAATATAGCAAAAAAAGGTAGATGATGATGAGAAGGAAGACTAAGAGGAAGCGCATGGGATCGAGGAAAGGGGAAGACATGAATAGAAGTGGGATATTATGGGTAGGTTATAAAATCAAATCAACTTCAAGTGCGAAAAATGATGGGTTCATTTCAAATTTCTAAACTACATACAGTAAAACCTCTATATATTAATAATATCGATCGAGACTTTGAATATTTATTACTTTATAGAGGGAACATTTTTTTAGTTCATAATTTTTTTAAATTTTACTTTATTCGATTTTTTTTTAAATGTTTTATCGATATTGCAAAATTCGTTCAGGAAATGCCATATCAAAAAATTTAGAAGATGAATCAAACGATACTCATGAATTTAAAAATTTGATTTATAATCTCAGTTATCCAAATAGAGTGGATGTCAACAACATACTCGACTATCCAAATGAAAATGATACATGCTCATAAATTTAGAGTTTAGAATGAAATTGTGGCTACTGTCCAATATTGATGATGAAATGGAAGACGATACTATAGAACCTTTGAAAACAATTTCGCGTAAGGAAGCGATTATGGCTTCAAGAACTCTTCACAATTTTTGGATACAACTCGAGAAGACAACACCAAGAGTTTGTTTTGTTGATGTAATAAGAAAAATTAGAGATGAGCTCCAACGAGATTTCAACTTTCAAAAGAAAAAAAAACAAACAACAAATAAAGTCATATTTTACTAAATTTCCTTGGATATATTTGCCTATAAATTAAAATTATTAATTTATTCTTTTGTTGGGACCATATATTTACATAGGGTTTAAAAAAATTATTATCTTATAAAATTTTATGAATTTTTACATTGGTCCGACTCGGGACCAGAAAAAATTATTATTTCATGGTGATTATTAATTTATTGAGTATTAATTTATAGAAGTTTTATTGTATTATATTATATTTAGTAAACAAAATATATAAAAAGGAAAGTCTGGAAAGTGAGTTAAAAAATGGTCTAAGAAAAGGGGGCAAGAACTAAAAATGTGTCTGGTCTAGTCATTGGAGTGAGAGAGGTTGGGAGTGTGAATATCATCAAAGGAAAGTGACATAACATAAGTTTTGCATCTTTCTAATTAACTCTCTTCTCTTCGCGTGCCATCAATTCATCATTTTGTTCGTTTCTTATTTTTGTTTCATTGGCTCATTTTCCACCAACTTCTGTATTTTTCGTTACAAACACGGGTACATTATTCCGTCTTGTCAATCTATATATGATATGATAGATATTTAGATACGCACAAATTAATATTAGGTATTTGTTGTTGCAATACAATTTGTAAAAGAATCTCTATTTTCAAAGTTTTATTGATCCATTTGAGTTAAGCTTATACTCCAAATTTGCATGAAAAATCGTGTCTTTTGCGTTTATTACGATAATGTGCATATTCTCTTTCGTTATTTTGTAATCTCGTATATATGCACATATTTAGTTAAGGAGAGAAACTATTGTATAAATACTCATCAAGGACCTAAGAATTAATACAGAAAATTATTCTATATCTATTATTTTCTGATATGATATCAGAGCCAGGTTTATTAGGTGCTAAACTTGTGACATTTTCAATAGATCAAAATTATTGACTTGCATTGGCTACGAGAGATACGATTCCGGATCCCTCATGGTATCGTCACTTGGTTGGTACATTATTCTGTCGTGTCAATGTATATATATGATAAATATTTAGATACGCACACATATCAGGTATTTGTTGTTGCAATACAATTTGTAAGAGAATCTCTAAGTTCATAGTTTTCTTGATCCATTTGAGTTAAGCATATATACTTCAAATTTGCATGAAAAATCGTGTCTTTTGCGTTTGTTATGTATTATACGATCTTGATTATATAAACAGGCTTTATGTGTGTATTTTTTTCAAAAATCTATATTAATAAAATGTAATCGTATATTTTTTTTTGTGTACAAATAACATAAATAAAATCGCATATCTTTCCGTTAAAATAGTAATTATTGTTCTAAACATATACGGAGTATTATTCTAAATCCCGTTCCTACATTCAGGTTTGGTGTTGAGCCCTTAGCAATGAAATATTTGCTGGGCACAATTCTTCATATTATTCCCATCAGCTGTTTTGTTACAAGTGTAAGCTTTTCGTTTTTTTTTTTCACTCGAAGAAAATTGTATTGAACCAAAGCAACAACTCTTGGCGAAACAGAGTATCGTGAACAAATCAGAAAGTCATAAAAACCAAAACCATGAAATAAATTCTAAGTCCTATCGCATCATCAATTACACCGTGGTAGTTGACATCTCCGATACGACCAACTCGTTCAACCATTCCGGTCCACCCGTTGCTACATACGATTGCCTGTAAGAATACTTCGGTATTAATACACTCGTATTAGTGTGTGGTCGATGTGTATCCGGTTTAACAATATGGTCAAGTTAACATTTAAGTTATAGTTCTAATGTATGACGAAACCGTGATGGTTCGGTCTCGATTTATGAGTATTAGAATGGGTGTATAAGATAACCCTCTTCCCTTACCACATATGTATTTATGTTCTTAATGTGTATGTGTATAAGTAGTGATTTAATTATACACATACATATAGTTATGAATGAAAGGTTGTGATTAAATTAAATGGTACAACTTGGTGTCTTTCCATCCCCATTTTCGTCCATATATATGTAGGGGATGGAAACATTGTTTGATGTAAGTTTTTCCTAACATCCTTTAACACAACATAAAAAGAAATCAATTCATAAAGGGAAGAACAAGTTCTGGGATCCTCTCCATCAAGGATTCAATATACGCAAAGGTTAAGGGAAGAAGACATCTACAGATTTCAGAATCCGAATCATGGCTACGGATATTGGTTAGTAGCATTCTTCTCCTTCTTGTTCATATAATTACCAAACATTGAATAATATATGGATCAAACACGAACTAGAACGGTCTTGGAAATGATCTTGTAATGAAGATCATGTAGAGGAATCTACATTGCCATCTATTCTTCTTTCTAACACTTCTTGCTATTCTAAAAGCACACTTGTTCAAGGATGACATCTCTGATTCAAAATTCCAGTCATCTATTACACTAAGGCCTCTCAAAAGATCATCAGATTGATCTCGATACGACGGCTATGTTTTTGGTCTGTTTATAGCATCCACCAGATCCGTTGCTTTCTAAGCAAACACCATTTTATGAAAGTGGTGACTACCCATACTTTCTATCGTCCACATATGGGTTAGTAATTTTGCTTCTTTTAAGCTACCCACTTCTCTAAAAGCACGATAACTATGGGCTAATACAACACTTCGATAGTCTCGAACAATCCACGCCGCTACCCACTTTTCTGAAAGCACGACGACTATGGGCTGATGTAACCTTTTTCGTTATTACAAATAAAATGTACTATTAATAAATGTAACCACTTTGAAACAGTTAATGCTGATGTCAAATAATAATAATAGTAATAATAATGCTGATTGAAAAATAATGAGCAAATTCCAAGGAAAAGATACAATCGCCCAAATTAATGTTTCCAAGAGATCCACCAGTTCAAAGACTTGTGACATTGTCATCTTGTGATATAAAACACACACAAAAGAATGCAATTAATTTCAAGAAAATTTAATTTTTCTAGAATGAGATATCTTGTATCTACATCTTTTTTTTAATATATATAAAACTAGTGGATTATCCGCGCTTCGCGCGGTATATTATATATTTATTTATTGATGTAGTTAAAAAAATATATGGTAATAACAAAACTTTTAATTAAATTTAGTATTTTACAAAAAGAATTTCTAATAATAATTTAGTATATCTAGTATTTGATGGGTTTATATATATTTAATAAAATAAAATTTGTTTTAAAACATATAATAAATACCATTCAAAACTTCCGTTAAAGAATAATTGTTATATATACTTCTTTCTTTTCTTTCTTTTGAAATATGGATTGAATTTCCATTCATCTACATAAATCTCATTATGAAATCATCTAACATATTTTCAAGATGCACTCATAATCTTTCTCTCACTTTATCTCACTTTCTATTTTTCATTTATTTATAAGAATCTCACTATGTATCTCTCACTTATGAACGCGATAAAACTGCATACCACATTTTAGTATGATTAACCTAATAATTTCTATTCATCTACATCAATCTCATTCTGAAATCATCTAACATGTTTCCAAGATGCACTCATAATCTCTCTCTCTCACTATATCTCACTCTCTATCTCTTTTTTTTATAAGAACCATACTCTCCATCTCTCACTTATCAACGCGATAAATTGAACTACATACCACATTTTGGTATGATTTAACCTAACTTTCACTATCTTCTTCATATTTTTGATATTTTTGGCCAATTTGGTGTCTACTTCTTGACTTCAGTGTTGGAGAGCTTTCAGGAGGACTTCACCCATTCGTCCTCTCAATGATTGACTTGAACACGTTATCATTTTGGGATACTACAATTTGCCTCTCATAACATGCATTCTTGCATACCCATCAAAAGATTGGAGTTGCAATTCGAGCTTGTAGAAGCTCTTGCGAGTATCATTTGTTGAACGAATCCTTGTTCGCATGCTTAAACAATGATTTATAACCATCAAAACGCATTATTATTTTTTCCTATAACCCACTTGAAATTAACTAACAAATTCCGAAAGTTTGTCCAAAACAACGATTACACAACATTCTTGATTTTATTTATAAAATAAATAAATAAATACATAAATTATAAACACTAAATTATACAATTAGAGTCTTGTCCAATAAGACTAAGAAGCCATGAGAAACCAGTTAAATATTTTTATATCCAAATAAAATTATAAAATAAGATTAAGTGTATATAATATTTATGTTAAATTTTATTT
This sequence comes from Eutrema yunnanense, assembly GCA_002933935.1. Classification (NCBI taxonomy): domain Eukaryota; kingdom Viridiplantae; phylum Streptophyta; class Magnoliopsida; order Brassicales; family Brassicaceae; genus Eutrema; species Eutrema yunnanense. Next base: position 11,778 of record PKML01016699.1, read on the forward strand.
TATGATTTAATGTTTTATTTTTTTATAATTTATATTATTATAATATTTTTGCTTTTTAATGGATTTAGATATTCGCGTATATTAAAAAAATCCCGATTCCAAAAGTTTTTAATTTGGATTTAGGAAAATCATATATGGATCCGGTTATCCTACCCGTTTCTATCTAATCTTATATCTTATTATAATTATACATTGCTTTTTCATTTATATAATTTATTTATCATAGAATCATATCTTTTTACTCTATATGAAGCTAAATTTATAATGTAGTGAAATTATTATTAATATTTTCATGTATTCATCTAAAAGTAAATGTTTTTCTAAACTCTATTAATAAATCTCATAAAACTAAAATTCATCAATTGAAGTTTTTTTAGATCAATAATATATGAGATATCTTGTATAACAAAATATCTTTTCATATTTTAAGGAAAACTATTATATTAATGGATGACAATTATTATGAGAATGAATATATCATAACACAATTATTATTAGAATTATGGAATTAAATGAATATGTGATTATTAGAGGATGTAATAGATAATAAGTGATTGATAATTTGTCACAAATTTAGAGTATGAGAAGATGATGTGGCATAAGAAGAGAGTAAATTCAACTTTATATATATAGATTGTAGCTACTTTTTTTTTGTAAAAGTAAAATTATAGCTACATCTTTATCTTTCTCATATCTTAACAAATTATAATTGATTTAGTGTATTAATCTTTTCAACTATCTTAAATTTTCTTAGACTAGCTTCCTGAAACACTAGATTACTACCTAACTTACATTCCCCTGATAAATTTAGAATAATTCTATAATCGTTTTTGTCTCCTCTCTTTGTTTCTCACAATTCTGACATTTTTATATGTAGAAAATTTCAGATTATATCGACGAATTTATAAAGAAAGTAAGAAACCATGATCGTTAGCCAAAGCTCATTCTCCATCTACAATAAAGAAATTAAACCGACGTGCACGTGTTCGGTGTTCCTCACGTGACAAAGAGCTAACATTGTTTAGTTGAAACCTTCCGCTTCAGCGAGAGTCGTCCACATGCATAGAATGTTTCATCGATAACTTGTTACACTTAGTCACACTTCCTCAAATTTGTTGCCATGTGCGGTCATTTGGTTGAGCTTTTGTAATATTCTCATTGACAATTTGCAGAGAAAACAAAAGACGTTACGATGGATTTCAGTATATATCTCTTTAATTTATGTGATTGCCACATGCAGTTTTCTAGCTTTAATACTCGCCACGTTATTATAAATTATCCACGTAAACCCTATATTGAGTTTTATTTTCCTTTAAATTAATTTATAAAACAATATTTATTAATTAGCTTTCCATATTTTGTCTATTTTTTTTTTAAAGAAGCAAAAGTTGGAGAAAAGTAATTGAGTCTGGCGTGGAACAAAGAACTCGAACTTTTTTGAATATTTTGTTTAAATGTTAGTAGGATAATTTTTACAAAATTGAATAAAAGGTTTGTCACCTTTCGGAAGCATTTTACGCGGTAACAGCTATATGCAATGAATGACATAAAGCCAAAAATATGAAAGATATATATTTATTATATTTAATCCTCCTCTATGGATATAAATATCGACCAAACAAACGTAACACTATGCAACCTACCTTAAACAATCATCATTAAAAGTACGAGAGAGTATATCAAATCATTTCTTTGGTTCGAAAATGATCAGTGCTGTAATATTTATAGTTTTGTTTTTTCTTCATGATCAATTGAGTTTCTCAGAGGCACAACTCCGATTTGGGTTCTACTCAAAAACATGTCCATCAGCAGAATCCATCGTCCGTAACGTTGTCCAACAAGCAATGACCAGCGATCCCGGAAATGCTGCTGTCTTACTACGTCTCCATTTCCACGATTGCTTTGTTGAGGTTCATTCGAAAATATAACGCGAAAAGGATGATTAATTATCTCTTTTTTTTCTTACACTACGTCATGATGTTTTGTTCCAAGTTAGCTGACATAAATTGGTTTGGTTTATATGTTGGAGGGTTGTGATGGGTCGATTCTAATAAAACACGACGTAAATGATGACGAGAGGTTTGCTGGGGGTAACGCTGGTGTGGGCGGTTTCGATGTTATAGACGAAGCCAAATCAAAGCTTGAACGTCTTTGTCCGGGCGTTGTGTCTTGCGCCGACATCGTTGCTCTTGCTGCTAGAGATGCTGTTGCTCAGGTAACACTTGATTAGTTTCTATTCATTTGTTGATAAATATCACTCAAAAAAATTATGCCAAGAGGATTGAAATAGAAAGGAAAAATTTGATGACATCTTTGTATCCAAAATTGTACCAATCGAATGTGGTTGTACTTGTATTCATATTATTATATATTTTGGGTGAAAAGTATAAAACTCTGATATTGAATATTGGGTCATTTTCACATATTATTATTTTTGTTAAAGATTATTTTCACATATCATTTGATAGGCAAAAGGACCTTTTTACAAGGTTCCAACCGGTCGAAGAGATGGTCGCACGGCAAAATTGAGAAACGCTGCGAACTTGCCAGAGCCTCAAGATTCCATTGACACTTTGAAATCCAAATTCAGAGAAAAAGGGCTTTCAGATAAAGACCTTGTACTTCTTAGTGCTGGTACTTATCATAACCTAGACAACTTGATTAAATATAAACTCTTTATGTTTTTTTTTAACAACTAGGATCGAAATCTGTATATATTTCTCGAAGCCAAAATAACGTGTTTCTTCGTTTATAGGTGCACATACTATCGGTACCACAGCGTGTTTCTTCGTCATACCACGCTTAGATGCTCAAGATCCCACGATAAATCCAGAATTCTTCCGAGTGCTGAGGTCAAAATGTCCCCAAGGCGGCGATGTTAATGTTAGGATTCCGTTGGACTGGGAAAGCCAGTTTGTGTTCGACAACCAAATCTTGCGGAACATCAAAAATGGCAAAGGAGTCATTCTATCGGACTCTGTTCTGTACCAAGACAATAGTATGAAGAAAATTATTGATTCGTATTTGGCAAATAACCAGAGTTCGAAGGCTAAGTTTGCTGCGGATTTCGCTACAGCCATGGTAAAGATGGGTGCCGTTGGGGTGAAGATTGGTGTTCAAGGAGAGATTAGACGAATCTGCAATGCTACAAATTAGTTTCCATAAGTAAAACCTCATAAACAATTAACTATCCAGTATTCAATCCGAGTATGTTGGAATAAAAAAAACAAAACAAATTTGAATTATTAATTAAGAAATATAAAATAAAAGCTTATAGTATTATTGTTTATTTGTCTTACTCCGTCTCCATTTCCAGTTATGAAACACTTGTTCTGTTTTCTCTATATAATTTCCAGACGGACAGATGTTGCTAAATTTGCACAGAGAAATGTCAAGAAGAGACAGAGAATTTGGAAAACTAGATTCACCATTAACTTTGGTTAAAAGCTTTGAAGTATCTGATCAATCACAGAATTTTCATTTACGTAGATAGATTCGTATGTGAACTTACAATGTACATAACTGTACTAACATAATATCTATCTAGTTGATATTTTAATATTTTATAACCCGTAAAAAAAAATTAAAGACGAAACAATGTAAAACAAAATTAGATCATTCGAGAATATATATAAAAAACATAATTTAGAAACAAAGTTTACGATGAAATAAATATATATTTTGAAAGAAAAATTTGGTGAAAATATAAAGTAAATAGTTTTGAATACGATTATTGGACTTTTAATGTTTTTGGTGTGTAATTTGTCATACTACCAAATTGTGGTTTATATAGAGGTGATAAATTAAAATTCTTTTTTCTTTTATGATTAATCTCCTTAATTTAAATGGAAAACTAAGGACTTAATGTTTTTTCTTTTTATATCAATTTTGCTTTTTAGGATAAGTTTAATTTTTAACTTTTAAATTTTATTTTTAGTAACTTTATCTTTTAAGATTATGAATCGGTTATTAAAATTTCAAAAAAATTAAGTTTTTTTTATTAATCGGTTTTAAAGTTTTCCAAATTCTACATGCCTATAAAGATCCACGATCAACGATTCTATCTGTACCATTCTCATGATTGAACACTTTACCCTTGACACACTGGACCACGACGAATGGCTATGTTTGCACCGCGCTTGAAATCTCCTAACAATTTGCCTCCTCTAATTTGTATTCTCCGGGAATCGAACNGGTGATGAATGATATTCCTGAGTAAGTTCCACTTGACTGAGTTATGAAAAAATCTGGTATTGGCATCCCCAACATCAAGCCACCGAATCCTTGATTTTTGTCTTAAAAAGGATTCTTCCGCCTCAGCCCAAAAATTCCACGAAGTTCTGGCTTCCAATTCTTCTTCAAACAATTGCTGGGTTGGAGAGGTCAATACCTGAGTTTGCAGCAATTCAAGCTTCTCCAATGCTTCCTTTGCTCGAATCTGAACGTCACTAAAATGCCTCCTATTAAGAGACTGACAACAAGCTTTGGCATCTCTCAATCTTCTATACAACATCTCCATAGGAGGTCCTGTGAAAGAGGAGTCATTCCACGCTTCCTCCATAAGCGCTTTATAATCTGCATGAGAGGTAAGGAAAGTGAAAAATCTGAAAGGTGTTTTTCTTCTCTCCACAACTTGAGTAATATTCACCAAGCACGGGGAGTGGTCAGACGGCCCCGGAGCATCAAACACAGCGACAGACAAAGGAAATCTTTCCATCCACTTCTCGTTACACAGAGCCCTGTCCAACTTCCTTGAGATTGGGTTCAGCGGTTGGCGGTTAGACCAAGTGTAGAAACAGCCTCTAGTCGCCATATCAAATAAGCTGCTTGACACTAAGCATTCTCTCAACTCTGTCATCCCTTGTCTTGAGACAATGTAAGGATAAAGAGAATATATCTCCTCCGTGGACAGAACCTGATTAAAGTCTCCCAAAATAAGCCAAGGAGAATGAGATAAAATTGGAGACGAAGCAAACTCCACCAAAGATGCCCACAAAGACCTTCTCTGCATCTCTAAGTTCCTTGCATAAATAAAGGCCACTGTAAAAGTCTGATTAGTGGCCGGATTCAGAACTCCACACAACACTAACTGATCAGTCCTTGCATAAATCACCATCGAGATAGCTGGATCCCATGCAACTACGATTCTGCCATTCTCCGCCGCTGCAGAGTGATTACTATCATATCTCCAACCCGGAAGGAATCTAGCCATAACAGGATCCAAATTAAACTCTCGAACCCGAGTTTCCAAAAAACCGCCTACTAGAGGTCTATTAGCGGTTATCCACCGAGACACAGCCTTCTGTTTGCTCTGGCCATTCAGGCCCCGTATATTCCAACAAAAAATCATCGGGGATACAAAAAGGGGTAACTAATTACCTAAGCTCCAACTAATGAAGCCTTCCGTGGAATAGGAAGACCCCTTAGTGGCGCTGAGTTCGAAGAACTATCTGACAGAGATACATTGGTGAACACAATCCGAGGCTCTACCTGCGACTCTTGAAGAGCCAATAACCGCAGCCTCCTCCTCGCTTTTTTCCTTCCTTTAGCAGACAACGCAGCCGGCAACTCAGGGAGAAGCTCCACGTTCCTCAGCCTTACCTGTGACAACTTAATACCCTCCTCTTCCTCATGACACATAGAGGATGTCATAGAACCAGCCGCCACAGAGATACACCCTGAAGGAGGGACTTTTACTGGTTTAGAACGAGTAACTCTAGCAGTTTGAGAAGAATTCCCTGACCCGGAGGAACCCGAGGATCCGACAAGAACCAAACGACCAGCAGCACTCTTTGCTCTCGGAGGAATAATAGGCTGAACCAGATGATCACAATCTGCAGCTGGATGCTTCCCCTTCCTCGAGACCACTGTCCAACCAACATTATTGCAATCCTTCCCAGTTCCAATACACAATCCCGACTTCAGAGGTAGACTTTTGGTCCTAATCAAGGGAGAGGGAATCGCTGATGGCTTAAAAGAAAGATTTTTGACCACTGGAGCCACAACAGATTTCATAGCAACTAACGTCGGATCGGAGCTTTCTTAGATGCTGGAACTGAAGCAACAACAACCTTCTTAACCTTACTAACAAAAAGATGACATCGAAGAGGCATATGCCCAAATTCCCCACACGAGACACATTGAGGAGGAACACGAAGATACTCTGCTCCGACTGTGACAGAATTGCCCTCTTTATCCATCACACGAACGAACGCTGGCAAAGCCTTACCCAGCACCACCACTATCTTGACCTTCACCATACCAAGATGGTTAAAAACCAAGTTTGGTTTTTCAGTATACAGCGGATCCCCAATCGCAGACCCAATGATACTCAATCCTACGAAAGTGAACAACTGCAGCGGAACATTCCTCAACACCACCCAAATCGGAGCAGATGTTAGAGGCAACGGAACCAAGCTCACCAACGGAGACCAGGGAGAGACCGAGAAAGAACAATTTCCCGCTTGCCAAAAACCCACATCAAGAACCCATTTACGCGTCACTTCCGAAGGAATGAGAATGAGGTACGTACGGGCAGAGTATTGACGGATAGAAATTCGTCCCTGGTTCCCCCAGATGGGGTTTAGATCCGTGAAGACCTTAGCCACTGAAGGAGGAGAACCATGAAATTGAGCCACCAAATGATCCTTCCAAATATCAACTGACTTTAGACGAACCGAATCCGGAGCAAGCACTGAAGGAATACCATCCTCCAAGAAGGAAGGCGGATCCATTTTCTTTAGGTTACGGAGAGAAGAGCCAAAACGAGAAGCCCAAAGCAAAGGAGCTTGTGGCGCGCCGACACCTGCCGGAGAAGGGGGGGCAGCAACAACCAGAGAAGAGGGAACCACTCGAGCTGGGGAAGAGGATCTAACCGAACCCACCGAAGGGCAAGCGGATTCTGGAATATCTGGAGCCCGAGAGCTGGAAGCAACTGTGGAATCAACACCATTCGAATCCGCAGCAAGAGAAGCGACGACCTGCGGTACAGGCGGAGAGAACGGAAGCAACGGGGCGAAGGAAAAGCCCTCACGATCAACTACTGCTAAGATGTCTTGGGGGACAAAAACAGACGGATCTAGAGGGGGTTTAAGAACCGGCGGATCCGGAGGGAGCTTGAGCTCTGGAGCAGAGGGATCGATGGATGACATGAAGAAATGAAGAAATGAAGAGGGGGGAGGAAGACAGAAGATTCTCGTCGGTGGGCGAGAGGCCACACCTACGGCTTCGTTGGGGAGAGACGAATCGCTCTTTGTATCGCACTATTTCAGATCTACTTTTCACGCTTCCATTACTAGTGCAGATTTTAGTCTACACTCAACGAAGCTAGAGGAGCATTAAGTTTCCGAAATGCCGTAGGTGTCTTCTTGCGGTTATCGAGTTTCTGATAGATCTATCTCTGAGAAAATCTGAGAAGAAGGAAGGGAGCAAAGGTTAAAAAATCTGTTGTTTCTCTCCCGCCAAATACTGTAAATCAGAGCATGCGACGCTAGCTTCCGTAGCCGAGCTGATGAGTTATCTCTCTTGTGCTTAATCCATGCCAAAAGATATGGCCACGATTGGAAAACAACACTCATATTAGAAAGGAAAAATCAATAATTATCAAAAACAATTCTTCCCAATTTCGGGTTTTGAGATTTCGATTTTAAGGGAAAGTTTTGAGCCTAAACAAGGAAATGACCAATAATATTGATACGTTGCAACAACCGGGACAAGTTGAACAATTTAATTTCAGATTTATAATACAGACATGCATGCTGTAATCAATTAACCCTTCATGTATAAACATTCTCTCCTCATCATCTAACATTCTCTCTTCATCATCTAATTAATATTCTCGCGTCATCATCTAACATTCTCTCTTCATTGTCTAATATTATATAATTTATATTAGTATATTCTCTCTTAATATATAACATTGTCTCTTCATCATCTAATATTCTCTCTTCACAATCAAACATTCTCTCTAAAAAAACAAAATAAATCAAACGGTCTCTCTCAATCATCAAAAGAAGATGTTTAAGTTTCTAATTATGTTATCTCTAGTAGTCATCCTTCTCTTCGGTAGTTTGGAAGCTCTCGAAGTGGGCTTTTACGACCGGAGCTGTCCATCCGCGGAAGTTGTGATCCGCGACGTCATTGAAGAAAAATTGGCCAGCAACAAGGGCAACACAGCAATCTTACTCCGCCTTCAGTTCCACGACTGCTTCGTCGAGGTTCATATAATCTTTTGCTTCTCCAGTTTTTCTTTTCTTTGTCTTGTTTCAACCTCCTGAAGCTCTGTTTTCTTTTTCTCGTATAGGTTTAGTTTTGATATATTTATGTCAAATTATATAGAGATGCTATAATGTAGTTAGATTAAATAGTTTTGTGCCAATCGAATCGATTATCACGATAATCTTTCATAAGTTCGTCTACTATAGAGATTTCCTGACTTTTTGTTTTTCCTGACTCTCGTCAAACATTAATTTATATCAAGTCTTCTTGAGCCCAATCAGTTGAAGAGTATAGAGTTGCCATATTAGCCATAACAGTTGCTNATGCTGAAAAACTGTGTTCATTCACAGAGAATTCATGGCGTTAAATAGCCTTACAATAACAGAAGAAACGAAACTTGCGGCAGTGAAACAGAACAACAAACTTGGACCGTAATACTCTGTCTCATTATTGACACTAACTAAAGCAGAAGATACCAAATCAAACTCATTCAATCCAACGGTTACATATCTTTTATTCAAACCAACAGTTCCTTAGCTTCAAGACTAAATTTGCTCCAACAGAGCTGTCCATTCGCGGAAGTTGTGATCCGCGACGTCATTAAAGAGAAAGTGGCCAGCAACAAGGGCAACGCAGCAATCTTACTCCGCCTGCAGTTCCACGACTTCTTCGTCGAGGTTCATATAATCTTTTGCTTCTCCAGTTTTTTTTTCTTTGTCTTGTTTCAACCTCCTGAAGCTGTGTTTTCTTTTTTTCGTATATGTTTAGTTTTGATATATTTATGTCAAATTATATAGAGATGCTATAATGTAGTTAGATTAAATAGTTTTGTGCCAATCGAATCGATTATCACGATAATCTTTCATAAGTTCGTCTACTATAGAGATTTCCTGACTTTTTGTTTTTCCTGACTCTCGTCAAACATTAATTTATATCAAGTCTTCTTGAGCCCAATCAGTTGAAGAGTATAGAGTTGCCATATTAGCCATAACAGTTGCTGCAATACAAGCAATCATCTTATAGTCAAATGTGAAGCCATAACACTAAGAAGAGGGGCTAGATGTGCTCACCATTTATTGACCAATTCACAGAAGTCAAAACAAATTGAACAATGGTTTATTTTTTACTTATGTTTTCCTTATAGTTTGCTTATAATTTTATATATTTTTATTTATGTTTTCCTTATATTTAATATATGTTTTGATTATATTTTGCTTAATATTTTTCTAATATCAAGAGATATTAAGTAAACGGTTTAAAATCATACTTATATTTTGCGTATAGATGCTTTATAAATTTATTTATATATTATTAGAGATTATATCTCTAGTTTAGTTATTGTTTATTTGGGTGAATTATATATCTTTGGTGTGCTTTACTTGTATGTAAGCTTTGGTTTGTATATAAGGGCTTTCAGATAAAGATCTTGTACTTCTTAGTGCTGGTACTTATCATAACCTAGACAACTTGATTAAATATAAACTCTTTATGTTTTTTTAATAACTAGGATCGAAATCTGTATATATTTCTCGAAGCCAAAAAGGTGCATTTCTTCGTTTATAGGTGCACATACTATCGGTACCACAGCGTGTTTCTTCGTCATACCACGCTTAGATGCTCAAAATCCCACGATAAATCCAGAATTCTTCCAAGTGCTGAGGTCAAAATGTCCCCAAGGCGGCAATGTTAATGTTAGGATTCCGTTGGACTGGGAAAGCCAGTTTGTGTTCGACGACCAAATCTTGAGGAGCATCAAAAATGGCAAAGGAGTCATTCTATCGGACTCGGTTTTGTACCAAGACAATAGTATGAAGAACATTAATGATTCGTATTTGGCAAATAACCAGAGTTGTTCGAAGGCTAATTTTGTTGCGGATTTCGCTACATCCATGGTAAAGATGGGTGTCGTTTGGGTGAAGATTGGTGTTGAAGGAGAGATCAGACGAATTTGCAATGCTACAAATTAGTTTCCATAAGTAAAAGCTCATAAACAATTAATTATTCAGTATTCAATCCGAGTATGTTGGAATATAAAATAAAACAATTTTGAACTATTAATTAAGAAATTTTATTATATAAAACATAATATTTCAAAGTTAGTAACTCGGATGATCGCGACACGTGTTAAGTTAATCGATTAGATTTTGACATGTGTTTAATAAATTTCTAATTATATTTTGACACATGTTTAATACATTTCCAATTATATTTCAACACATAATATTAACGATAAAAGTAAAATTTATAATCGATTCTTAATCCTAAAAGTTAAAAAAAAAAATAATAGTTATGTTTAGATTAAGAAAATTAAACAAAACAATAAAGAAAACCAAAGTTTAAAAAAAGAAAGAAAAACCATATTTCATATATTAGAATAAGTAAATTAAACAATAGATAACAATCATAAAAAAAAAGGAATAAAAGTCAAAAAACATTTAAAAAAAAAGAAAATCATATAACTAAATCTTATTATATAAAATTGAATGTTTCAAATTTGCTAATTCAGTTGATCGTGACATGTCAAGTCTAAATTGGAAAATTTTAAAATCGATTAATAAAAAACTTTAAAATTATGATTTATAATCTTATAAGATAAAATTACTAAAAAATAAAATTAAAAAGTTAAAAAATTAAATTTATCCTAGAAAACAAAACTAATATATATATTAAAAAAACATTCTTTAGTTTTCCCAATTAGATTAAGAAAATTAATCATAAAAGGAAAATAATTATAATTTATCACTTCTATATAAACCACAATTTGGTAGTATGTCAATTACACACCAAAAACTTAAAAATCTAATAATCGTATCCAAAACTATTTACTGCATCTATTCACCAAATTTTTCTTTCAAAATATATATATTTATTTCATCGTAAATTTTATTTATAAATTTATGTATTATATATTTTCAAAAGTGATCTAATTTTGTTTTTCATTTTTTCGTCTTTAATTTTTTTTATGGGTTATAAAATATTAAATTATAAATCTGCATATATACGAATATTTATTTAGTATAAAATAAAAGCTTGTAAAATATTTTTTTTTTCATGGGATATACAATATTAAATTACAAATCTGGATATATGTGGTAACTTATCTAGTATAATTTGTCTTACTCCGTCTCCATTTCCACAATTGTTTCGTCGAGGTCCACCGAACGCAAAAAAAAAAAAAAGGAGGGTTCAATTTATGGCCAGTTATGAAACACTTGTTCCGTTATCTCTATATAATTTTCAGACGGACATATGTTGCTAAACTTTGCACAGAGAAATGTCAAGAAGAGACAGAGAATTTGGAAAACTAGATTCACCATTAACTTTGGTTAAAAGCTTTGAAGTACGTAGATAGATTCGTATGTGAACTTTACAATGTACAAATAACCGTACCACCAGAATATCTATCTAGTTGATATCTTTATGTGCTTCAACATGACACAGCAGTGACACGTGTGAGGCTAGAAAACGATTAGAATCAATCAAGAAAAGACGAGGCAGCCATTTCTCGGATTCGCGAGTTTGAATCAGAGTGAAACGGGGCAAGGATGGAAACAGCTCTGCTCCGGTACTGCGTCAAATTTCCCGGTCATCCCTACCACAACAAAACAGCCGCTCATCACACAAGTGATGGTGAGATTCCGAGACGGATATCGAGTCCGGGAGGATCCGAAGACGAGCGGTGTGCTAGAGTTTTGAGTAGAAGATCGGTAATGGCTTCTTCTGGGTTCTCGTTGGTCTCGTCGACGGCGTTAGGGTTTCCGGCGGAAGGATTGGCTGTTGTGAAACAGGGTCTTCTCGCCGGGAGAGTTCCTGGTCTGTCTGAACCTGATGATGAAGGTTTGTTTCTCTCTTTTGTATGTAGATGGTCAGTGATTTAGGTGTATGTACCGTTATTATCTTGTCTTGTTCTGGTCTTATTCATACTTTGTTTCTTCTTGTTTAGGATGTTAACGTTGGACCATAAAATAAACTAGTAGTTGAGTTTGTTGGTGAAATGTAATTGTAATGCTCAGACAGGTTGGAGAACATACCGTAGACCAGACGAGAAATCAGGAGGGCATGGCGTTGGTTGGAGTCCTATTATCCCTTACGCCTTTTCGGTTCCTCAATATTGGAATGAGGTTTGGTGACTCGGTTCTCTCCTCTCTGTTTATATCTTGTTTATTGCAATGATTTATTCTTATTTTGAGTTTCTCTTCGTTGTTATAATCAATAGGTACCTGTATCCATCGCTGATCTTGGTGGCACCGAGATTGACTTAAGATTTGCTAGTCCTAAAGAAGGCCGTTTGTCTGTAATTGTCGCTCCCGTTCTAAGATTTGCAGATAGTAAGTGGTCTCTGCCATGAAAGTGTCATTAAATTTAGTCTTTTGAGTTAGAAGCAATGCAATCTGGTCTAATCGCGTACTTTGTTTGATTTTGTGTGTTAATCTAGAGCCACTTAATTATATTAGACTAATATACCTTCCCGGACAACCAAGAACCCTTTTTGCAAATGTTTCTTGGTATACCAATTTCTTCATCCGGGCTGCAAGGCTCCTACTGTTCATGTGTAATGTGTATTGGTTCATAAATCGTTGGACAGACCTTGGGGAAGACGTGAAGATTGAAAATATCGGACCACCAGCGAAGGTGATCAACGCCTTTGGACCAGAAGTTATTGGAGAAAACGTAGAAGGGAAGGTGTTAAGTTCAAATGTAGCAGAACACGCGGGTAGACTCTATTACCAATTCGAGCTAGAGCCACCTCATGTACTGATCACTGCAACAGCTGCCGGAAACCGCCTTTACTTGTTCAGTGTCACTGGAAACGGTAAGGCAAAATCTCTCTTCCTGTCGCAGCTTCTGTGACACAATTAAAACTTTTGGTTTGCTTATGTTTGATGCTACAGGGCTTCAATGGAAGAGATACTACAAGGATCTGAAGAGGATAGCTACTTCGTTCCGCATTGTTTAAAAGCGTTTGCCAAAAGTTTTGTTTGATTTGTCTGTTCTTTTACAGGTGACTTGAGAGTTTATGGATGATAAATCGTACATAATGTAGAATCCTGTAATTTTACAGTAAACCAATATACGAGCTGTTGGCCACGTTTGGCATACGGTGTAAATTGATTTAGATTTATCAGCAAGAGCCAAACCATGAAACAGAGTTCAACATCGGAATTAAAATATCTTGTTACTAAAAATCTTTAGCTGTTGTTTTGGTTTTGGGAGTAATGTGAACAACTGTTTTTTGGCTAAAATGTCATTTGTACAGTTTACTGAAGAAAAACCAGTAATTAGGTTTAAAGGGCTGAAACACTCTTGATACCCTAAAATGCAATTGACGGATTACAACAACTACAAATTGTACGGACTTCCTTGTGTTTGCTCCTGGTGACCACAATCAATGGAACGTGAGCAGTAATCAATACAGTCTTTGTTTTGATCTTCCTTGTGTTTGCTCCTACGAAGGAGAAAGCTAAAATCTTTGGCATTTTCACATGCGTCCTTACCGTCTTCGCTACTGTCTCTCTTAGCCCTCCATGGAAACTCAAGGAAGCTCTTTTGTGGTCTTGCAGCCACCATTTTATCCATCATCATGTACGCTTCTCCATTCTCTATCATGGTAAGTGAAGAATTACAGAAAAACGTTTCCTCAACTGATTTCTCCCCCACTCCCCAAGTGTTGTGAGAAGTTTGGTGGTGGTGTGATTTCAGAGATTGGTGATAAAGAATCAAAGATAAAGAGTGTAGAGTACATGCCCTTCTTCTTGTTCTTGATCTCTGCGTGTGGAACGTCGTGGTATGTCTATGGCCTCATTGGGAGGGATCCATTTGTTGCAGTAAGTTAGTGAGTTCTCTTTTTTATGAATTACTTGCGATACAATCAAAGATTTTGTACTGAGTTGTATATTTGTTTCTTACAGATCCCAAATGGATTTAGGTGTGCATTATTGTAACTGATACTGTACTTGGTATACTTGAGAAACAACAAAGGCGAGAAAACCGCAGAGGAAGAGAAGAAGAAGACCTTGGAGATGAGTACTAAAGAGAAGCAAAATGTGGCGCATTGCCAATGGAAAAGCAGAGGAACAAGTTTGATAATTGCTGCAATGTGTAAATATAGATTACTTTTGATAATGAGATATTGAGATGTGAAGAAAAGCAAAAACAAGTTAGTAGTAGATTAGTGGATGTTGTGGTCCCAATATTCTGACAATATATAAAGACATACAGGGCCGTCCCTGAAATTGGGAGGGGTCAACACCAATTTTAAGGTTTTTGTTTTTTGGGGTTAAAAAAATTTTAAAACAAAATTTGGGGGACCAAAACAAAAAATTTGGGCCAAAAAAATGGGGTAAAAGTCAATGTTTCATCTAGTATGGCTCAAAACCGGCCCTGAAGACAAAACACATCAATCAAGTTTTGGACTGAAAATTGGTAAAGCCCAATTTGATTGTGTTCAAATAAATCTGATTGTGTTCTATCCGACTATTCACTTAGGTACCAAAAAAATGCTACAATTAGCGCATTCAAGTATTCGGGTCGGTTCCGAATTTTTCGGATAGAAGGATTTTGGACCCATTTAGGAATCGATAGAGTTTCGGATCAGTTCCAGTTCGTTTCAATCGGTTATGGGTAGGTTCGGTTCCGAAATTCAAGAACCGGCAAAAACCCGACAAAATTTGGATCTTAATCGTTTCGGGTATTTATTACCCAAAAACTCGAAAATATACCCGAAAACCAAAAAAATATACACGGAAACCCAAAAAAACTAAAGAAAAAATATTCGTAAAACCAAAAATATACCCGAAATATCCTAAAAAATTAACTAATATTTATGGATATATAATTATATTTTGGGTACCCAATCGGTTTTTAGTTCGGTTATGATTCTTCGGGTATAAGAGTTTAGGATCCATCGGGTATTTTTATAGGTTTCGATTCGGATTCGATACCTCCTAATCAGTTCAGTTCCGGTTCGGTTCTTCGGTTCCGGATATTTTGCACAAAGCTAGCTACAACCTTCAACTGTCCGCTTCTAACTGCCAAAAAAGATTGCCTAAACAACTGAGCTAAATCAGCTCTCAACCAATCCTTGGTTCACTTTAGATCCCGGTTTACTCATGATTCTCAGCTTCACTAAACCAAAACAACACCAACGATAAGATAAGACCACGCGCTGTCTCGATTAAAATCCAAAGCGCGTGGGTCTGTCTACGTAACCAAACCTGACGTTTTGGTCCATTTATCGGCCTCGGTTTTGTCGTCCCCAATCTCCAGTTATCGAGCTTCGATTCGAAGAATGTCGATGCTCATGGCGGTCAAAACCACTTCCCTCTGCAGCACCTTAAACCTGACTCCTTCACCCAGAATCCGAACGAATCCTCGCGCGGCAAGATCGGTGAATCCGACGGCGAGAATCCAAACACGTATCCATCGTCTGATTGAAGACCAACGCATTGTCCTTATGCCTGGATGCTACGACGCCTTATCGGCCGCCATCGTCCAACAGACCGGATTCTCCGCCGGTTTTATCTCCGGTTACGCTCTCTCCGCTTCTCTATTGGGAAAACCCGATTTCGGTTTGCTAACGTGCGCCAGTGGCTCACTCACTCTTTATTTTGTTTTTTGTTTCTATGCTGTCGTTTTATTTGTTTTCTTTTGTCGTTTTAGACCGCCGGAGATGGCTGCGACGGCAAGATCGGTGTGTGCGTCAGCTCCAAATATACCCATCATTGCAGATGCCGGTAAAGTTTCAAATTTGGTAGTAAACTTACTCGGATCAAAATAAATTGCTATGAACGCAAGAAACATAGCAAAAGCTTGTTGATTCTTTGATTAGAGAATGAGTGAGATGAAATTATCAAATCTTATCTTAGGATATCACTATGTTTCATATCATCTGTTTCAGATACCGGTGGAGGAAATGCGCTAAACGTTCAAAGAACTGTAAAGGACTTGATCGCAGCTGGTGCTGCTGGTTGCTTCCTTGAGGTAAAAGCTCTTGACTCCATAAGTAAGCTTGTGTATTAAGAGATCAGATTGTGTATTTCACTTTACTTGTTGATTTTAACATTTTCTTGGTTATTCTTCCTAGGACCAAGCATGGCCTAAGAAATGCGGTAAGTGTCAAGTGTGACATCTTCTTCGACTTCTTTGTCAAATGTTTCTAATAGTCACTTTATGATGATCTGAATGTCTTTTCGTGTAGGTCATATGCGCGGCAAACAGGTTATATCAGCAGAAGAACATGCCGCCAAGATAGCATCAGCCAGAGACGCTATTGGAGATTCCGACTTCTTCCTTGTCGCAAGAACAGACGCACGTGCTACTTCTGCAAAATCAGGGCTTGAAGACGCCATTGCGCGGGTTAATCTCTACATGGAGGTAACAAATCATTATATGGAAAGAAACAAAGAAATGGTGTCAAATATAATACTAACAGATTGGTTGTAATTGTGAAGGCGGGAGCGGATGCTTCCTTTGTGGAGGCACCGAGAGATGATGATGAGCTCAAGGAAATCGGAAAGCGCACAAAGGGTTATAGAGTTTGCAACATGATTGAAGGCGGAGTCACGCCATTGCACACCCCTGAGGAGCTTAAAGAAATGGGATTTCACTTGATTGTTCACCCGCTAACCGCACTCTATGCATCCGCTCGAGCTCTGGTCGATGTTCTAAAGACTCTTAAAGAAAACGGAAGCACTCGAGATCACTTGCAAAAGATGGCTACCTTTGAGGAATTCAATAGTTTAGTGGATTTAGAGTCATGGTTTGAGCTTGAAGCTCGCTACTCAAACCTTAGAAACGCTCTTGGGACAACAAAATCATGAAGAGGAGGCTACGACAGAGACACAATTTTTTATTTACTCTCTCAAGCTCTTTGTTTGCTATTTTTTTCAGACATTATTTGAGCAATGGTCTGATCAATAATGTAAAATTGGCCAAATTCGTATTTCCAATTTAGCAAAAAAAAAAATCATTTACTGAGTAACCTCGATTTCCTTCTTCGTGTATGGATTTGGTACGCCTGTTGCTTTGCTGATGGGACTAGGCATCCCTGCATCTCCTCGCTGGTTGCTTCTTAGAGCCGTCCAAGGCAAAGGCCCTTTACAAGAATACAAAGAGAAGGCCATGCTTAATTTGAAAGCTTTGACAATTGGTGGAGGTTTAGTCCTCTGGAAGAATGTGAGATTACCTCTTCTTTTATATTAAGTTATACTCTGAATCTTCGTGACACAGCCAAGTGTTCCGGGTTTGATTCTTCAGGTATGCTTGCTTTAAATCTTGAAATGAATGAGACTGCCTAGTGAATTTTAGTTGGATATTTCGTGAGACTTATTGCTCACTTTATCTATTCAAAGACTGCTGCTGATGCAACCCGAGTCAGTCTTGAAATATCACTGCTTGCTTCAAGTTTATTTGTAACTCGCGTCAACACATGCTTGCTTCAAGTTTATTTGTAACTCGCGTCAACACATGCATTCTCTACAGGAATATCTTGGAGCCGAGAATCTTTTCCTTCTCTTCGGTGCCATAGCACTGGTATCACTGTTGTTTGTAGTTCCAGAGACCAAGGGTCTCAACTTGGAAGAAATTGAATCAAAAATCTCGAAGTAAAATTGTTGGAAAACATGTTTGTCATTGTTAATTCCGCTGAGATGAAACGATTATGGTTTTAGCTATACTCTTTGTAACATAACTATGTTTTATACTCTATGGGAATAAAAGCCTTGTCATGCTCATTTTGATGCCGGAATGTAATTAGCATTAAGGTGTTACTAAAGCTTTAATTAAAGAAACTTGATAAAACATATCCCTGTTCAGATTAAGGCGTCCACAAGCTGGACCAAGCAACAGCACAAGGGACAGCATACAAGGCATGTCAGTATGCTTCCTCAGTTTGCAAACAACAACACATCACAATACAATCATTTACATCAAAAGTAACAACGACGTTGTAGCAAAAAGAAAAAACTTTCAAATACAATCATTCACTCAAAAGACACAACAATATTGTGGCAAGAAAAAATAGCTTTCTTGTAAATTTAGCAGCCTGTGGTGGTGCTGGAGAAGATGTTGGTGGAGGTCGATTAGGGGGATCCGAAATCTTTGAAATGTCAAGGCTTTCTGCTTTTCCGCCTTTCTTGAAACTCCATCCAAGTATATATTGGTCACTTTTGGTTGAGCCTGTGGAACCAGAGAAACCTACAAACATGGTCTCATTGAAAACTTCTGAAAGATTGATGGATCTTGATAAGAGAGGCACACTTGGTTTGATGGAGCTTGACAAGAGAGGTGAAAGTGGCTTTGGAGTTGGTATTGGAGCTAACGTTACATTTAGTAGTTGCTCTATTCCATCATAATCTATCCAGATCAGAATACTGTTTCCACTAGCAAGCAGCAGAGTTTTGTTCTTCCCCTCTCTATCATCAAAGTAACTAGCATTGGCATATTCGACCGAGACTATACTGTTAATATCAATCCCCACATGGTTATTGCTTTTGTCAGATGCTTCGGGGCTGAGACTAGTGTCAAGCTCTACAGCCAGTATATGGTTTTCAGTTTTGTTATCATTTGTTGAATTGAAAATCCCTAAACCTCCAGTTTCAGTATTTATAGCCCTGAGGTCTGTCTTAGGAGCTACCACAAAAGCCATACCTTGACCGTAGGAGGGGGTGGTTGCAGTGGAAAGATTGCAAAGACAAATTCTGTTGAAAAAGAAAATGAACTGGGAGACGACGCTGTGAAATTCATGGGAATTTTGTAAAAAGCATGACCGGTGCTCAACTCTGTATCATTTGTAAGATGCAATGGACCATCGTTGGTATTTGCCATTCCATCAAGATGAAGGTTTGCGTCCCTGAAGTTATAGAGCACAAATTGATCCCCGTCTTGAGCTAACACCAAAGACATCACATGGACACTAATGGTTATCAAGAAACCCAGTGAGCCTAGACCTCCAGCCATCTGGAACAGCAATGATCTTCTCTCCCACCTTTGGTTGTGATTCTCTGCACTTTTTTTTTCGTTAAGAGTTTTGTTTTCTAGTTTTTGACCAACTGCAGAAAATCCTTATTGACCTTTATATCGAAGAAAAGTGAAGAAAGGTTCGTTCCTTTTGAATTTGTTATAGATCAATACTTCCTATGTCATCATTTAGACATATTATTACAATTGTGTGAGTTATTATATTCTTTGGTATTTTTATTTTTTATCCTCAGCATTGGGATATAGTCGTTTGAACAAGTTCTTGGAAAACATATATTCTTAATCAAGAAAATACTAGTTGCATGTAGTTTAATTTCATTGACTCTCTCTCTCTCTCTCTCTGTTTCATATCAACATTCAAATACTAGTTGTATTATTTGTAAGATGCAATCGGCCATCATCGATAGTTTCCATGCCATCACGATACAGGTATGCTTTACTGAAGTCGTAGTGCACAAATTGATCCCCATCTTGAGCTAACCCCATAGACAACACCTCAACACATATTATTATTTTCAGCATTAAGATAATGGCTTGAATAAGTTCTTACAAAACATATTCTAAAATCAAGAAATGCTAGTTGCATGTAGTTTAAGTTCTTTCACTTGCTCAACGATGATGGCACTGATTTAAATTATGTTTATATTTGAGTAATTCTGAATCAGCTTGCTTTCTCATTTTTCTCTGTTTTAGTTGAACAAGTCTCCTGCAGATGACAATGGAGCTAGCTCCTCTGACCTATTCTGCTCGGCAATTACCTCTCTGGGATACATCGGATAAGATATTATGAGTTGGCACACAAAAAAAAGCATAGATTTTCAACGGAAGCAAGCTGAAGAAACGTCTTTGCATTCATTCTTTTCAGACATTAAAAATTGGATTGTGATCTAATGACCATTTTTTTTTTGCTTTGAAGA
Source organism: Eutrema yunnanense (assembly GCA_002933935.1). NCBI lineage: Eukaryota > Viridiplantae > Streptophyta > Magnoliopsida > Brassicales > Brassicaceae > Eutrema > Eutrema yunnanense. Next base: position 31,889 of record PKML01016699.1, read on the forward strand.
TGAATGCAGGGTGAAATATAATAACCGAAAATTTATATGTGAAGGTGCATAGAAAGTGTAAAAACCTGTTTGAAATTATTTTGCCATTAATACTTTTGGTTGTTTGGTTTGTGAGTTGTGACAATGGTTGGGCTGATTTTGTAGGTTCTAGAAGAAAGTGGAATTAAATATTCGAATTTTGTGGGCTTGATGATGTAGAAAACTTCAAGAAGTCTATGATGTTTCTATATGGAAACTAATCACAGACCAGGAGGGATTCACCTTTTTTTTTTTAATGCACTTTCCTAAGAGCTGCACCAATTTCATATGCCCTTAACCTTATAGCTTTCCTATATAGACGGCACCGTTAGCTTCTGTTCCAAGCAACTCAAAGTCTATGAACCATGTGGTATATTTGGTCAAGATTTTATTACTATGTATCCAGGAGCAACATTGTTATGGCTGATTTGTGTGTTGTGGGCACAATTGAGATTCATGCCACTTTATTTCAAGACCAGAGAAAAAAGGTAATACTCTTTTAATAGAGGAGAGCAGAAAAATAAACAAAATAAAAAGGAAGAAGAACTGAAACGCATATGAGAAAACATGATTAGGCAACTATTTGATGAAAACAAATTGAGTACATAATTGCCAGAGCTATTAAAGGCAACTACAATAATAATTATTATTGAGGAGGATTAACTAAAAAATATCTTTCTTCGGTAGTACTCATATTTCTATTTTCCATTCTTCTGTTTCTCTATCAGATATTAAGAAGTTGATCTTGATCCATCCATTCCATATTAGGGGCATCTTCTTCGTCTCCTATAAAACCCGAGAACGCAGCTGCCATATCTTCTAATCCATTGCTTGTGTAGTTTTCCATGAGCTCTCCAATCAAATCTTCTTCTACTTCCTGTGTCACCTCCATGGCTCCAGCTTGTGAATCCTTCTCTGATGGTCTCTTTGGAACCGTCCCGATCGTTGAGAGTGCATCTACTTGATGAACCATGTTTCCTTCTTCACTCGGCTCATGATGATCGCCCTTCTTATTCTTCTTGGACTTCTTTATCTTGTGAATTATCTTGTGAATCTTGCACAGGACCAGTTCTTGATACTTATCTCCTTCGGGAAGCATATATTCTGTCATAATCCAGCTGCTGTCGCTGCCTGGAACAATAACACAAGAAGTACCGTTTCCTGTCTTTTGCTTCTTCTTATTGTTCTTGCTTTTAGTAAAACTTAGGGTTTTCTTTGTCCCAATGATCTTCTTTGTTTCCTCGTCGATGATATCTTCTGTCTTGTTCGGCTTCCAACTCCAGCCGCCATCGTTGTCTCCGGTGATCTTCCGCTTCGAATTCTTACCACAACCGATGTTCTTCTCGGAGATTTGAGTTCTTGTCACGAAGTAGTACCACTCGTCCTCCTTGAAAAAAGGATCATAGGAATGGTCCAGCAACCATGGCTCCTTGGCGTAAACGTCCTTATCCAATATGAAGTCGTCTCCACTCGTTTCACCTCTCAACTTGCGATCTAGATAATATTCTATGAGTTCTTTGTCACTCGGATCGAAGAAAATTCCCCCGTCTTCTTTGCAGTAATCTGACATCTTGTCGTTCTGATTTAGGGTTTGCGCACGTTGATTCTACGGAATACTGAAACTGTGGAGAATGAATGAGCGTTGAGATTTTAGGATATTTATAAGTCATCAGATTATTACTTTTCGAAAAAGGAAATTTTACAAAACTAAAAAGGAAAGAAAAAGGAAATTTATATGACGGTTGAGTAAGGATATATTCAGCATGCAGTTGTTGGAAAATCTGGTTTTGTAAAACAAAAGTCAGGTTATTACCCCCTTTTTCTACTATAGAAGTTAATTAATTAGTGTATGTTAATGATCTCTTCTCGACCAAAAAAATCAAATTATATAAACATAATTGCTTTCATGAAATAATTTTCTATAAGAAATATACGTTCTCAACACATCTAGAACACAAATCTTTCATGTATAACTCAAAAGCTGACATGCGTTTGCGTTTGCGTTTGGGGACGTTAAGAGCATCTCCAATGGTTCTTACCAATTTTTTATTCATAAATTGTGGTAAAATCAAAGTTTAGAACCTCTATAATTTTTATTCCTCCAATGGTAGATCCCCAAGGGGTTCTTAAAAAAAAAAAAAATTGGTTGAGCAATGAAGAAGAAGAAGACGCTGAATGTAGGAGATATTGTAACTATAGAAACTATAGAATAGAATCCCTTTGATTATGGTCATATATAATAGAATATAATCCCTTTGATTATGCAAAAACAAATTGTCACTTTCTCGCTTTGTATCTGCGAAAATCCAGGAGATGAAATAGATTCGGAAATCGAAATCGAAATCAATTTTCACAGAAGAGATCAATTGTTTGGTAAAGGCGAAAATGTCTGACGGAGAGAAACGAATAAACTTCAGCCGCCGGGAGAGATTGCCGAAGAAGAACCGTATGTAATCTATGTAAAAATGTCTGCTAATAATAAATGGACACGTAGCGTTAAGAACCGTCTCTTAAACGACTTTTAGAACAGTCTCTTAGCTTTTAATTGAATTTTCATTTATTTTAAATACAATTAATACCTTAGAACCTCTCTAAGAACCTTGCATTGGAGATGGTCTAAGTCTTAAGCCTTGATTGGTAAAATATTATTAAAAATATTAAACCTTTTTTCAACCAATCAATAAACCATTTAGGAAAGTATTTAGAAGATTTTGGTAGAGCATTAACCTATAAAATATATAAAAAAAAAAAAAAATTTTATATAACTAATTTATTTTGTTAAATAATTTAAAAAAATTATGTTTATATTAAAGTGTAAATTTTATACTTTTAAAACCAATATTTACCATTTTTTTCTTCTTAATTTTCAAAAAAAATATAATATAATAAATACAATTAAAATATGAAAAAATTATTAAAAAATATATTATTATAAATATAACTATAGATATAATGCTTACGAATAAATATATTAAATAATTTTATATATAATATTTCACAACTCTGCCAATTATTTAAAATATGTACATTAATCAGAACATACAAATTCAGCAACATACTACTTATGCTGCTCAATGCTACTATTCTACTATCAAATATACAAATCAAGGCCTTAGTCGGAAATTTTCTTCTGTCGTCGTGCTCTGAGCTTCACCTTTGGCTCCCAACCCCAACACTTGTTTGGCCTAATTGCCTAATGTCTGGTTTCCTCTGTCTTGGATCGTCCGGTGTGTTTTCCACCATGTTTATCTCTATTCTCGGGTTTATAAGCTGCATTAATAAGAACGAATCACCTTAAAAACTGTAATGTTTTCATTCAAAATGGTTCTTCCCATGATCTATTTATTTTTGAGAAGTTTCATATAATAACAGATTCTCCAGAGTTTGAGTCTATATCTATTTCTCCATCATTTGAAAGTTCGAATCGTATTTCCCCACAATTTCCTCATGAAATCAAAGTTCGAAACATATTTCTCCACGAACCACAATTTGATTCGGTTTATCGTATACCAATTAAATATAAACCGAAAAAGATAACCAAAATTAACCCATTTAAAATCTGATTCAATCCAAAAGCCGATTACAACTCGAATCAACCCCTAAACCGATTATAACCCCACCCGAAACCAAAAATTTATTGATCTAAAATTTTTTTTTTATCTCTCACGACAACTCAATCGCCTTCTTCTCAAATCGATCTTAAATCTGGGAAATCGATCACTGCTTGGATCGATTACAAGAACGATTTGCGTTTATTGAACGTGTTCTTGAGTCATCGGTTTTATCGTCGCCGTTGTGAGACGGTGTGAAGTTGAATTCTTCCTTGTGAATCAAATACTGAAATCAGGGGCGGAGGAGGTGAATTTCGGAGGGAGTACAATGGTGGTGGGGCAGGAGAAATCGACGAATCGAAGGTGAATCGATTTGATTTTTCCGACGAATTCGATTGCGTCGCGGCAAGCGTGGAGTAGCACCAGGAGGATTTCGGAGACGGAGACGACGACTTTCTCGAGATCCTGGTGATTTTCAATGGCGGTTTCCGGTTGGATTGCGAATCATCAGAATCATTCATGCGCCGCCGAGCGCTGTTTGCGCTGAAGCTCCGCCATGGCGTCGCGTAGCCTCTCCTCCGCCTCACGAGCCGGCGCTCAGCCTCCGAGCTGTCTTGTGCCAGAGGAGAATTCTGCGGAGGCGACGAAGAAGGATCCAAAGCCTCACAAGTTCTTCCATGGACGTACTGGTCGAATCTGGAACGTCTGCTTTGTGATTCTTTACTATGGTTTTTAAGCTCTCAGTTAAATTTGGAAAATGTACGATTGTGTATTGGTTCTATGATTCATGACTATTTTGAAAGATTGGTCCTGCTTTGAATTTTCCAGAAAATAAAACCTGGAAAAAATATCAAAAATTCCAACCAACATTCGGGTGAAGAAGAAGGATTTGGGTTGGGTTTGGTTGAAATCGATTTTAGTTTGGTTTAGGATCTGGTTTGATCGGTTATGATTGGTTTGTGAATAGTAACCAATATTAAACCGATAAACCAATATTTGTGGGGAAATAGGTTTGGAACTTTAATTTTGTGGGGAAATAGATTTCAAACTTTGATTAGGTGGAGAAATAGAACTAGACTCATTAGGGGTGGGCATTTCGGTTTAATTTCGGGTTCGGTTCGGGTTCGGTTCGGTTCGGTTAATTCGGGTTGAATAAAACTCTAACCGAACTCAACCGAAATAAGTTTGGTTCGGTTTGTGTTCGGTTTGGGTTTAGTTCGGTTTGGTTTAGTTCGGTTCGGTTGTACTTTGGTTTGGTTTTAGTTCGGTTTTAAAAAAATCAACTTATAAAAACAAGAATCTTAACGAAACGTAAACAAAACGAAGTCATAAAAAAAACCATTCCCTAAAATCTTAAAACCAAACTGAAAGTATTCCACTTAATCAAAATTAAAAAAAAAATTAAAAGATTTATGGTTTTGTCTTTCCATGCCACTAAAATGAATATACAACAAGTCAATAACTTAAATATAAGCTAATTATACAAGTTAATGTTTATTCATCTCTTATATGACTCATTATAGGCTTATATCATTAATATAAAACTATCACCATATGTGTTATTATTTTTTATATTATTAATTAACTAATTAACAAAAACACATTGGTTTATCGGTTCGGTTCGGTTTTAAACCGAACCAAACCGAACCGTTCGGGTTGAGAAAAACTTCAACCAAATGGTTGGGTATTAACTATGGTTTGGTTTGGATCGGTTTGAGTTCGGTTTGGTTCGGTTGGTTCGGTTCGGTTCGGTTAAAATGCCCACCCCTAAGACTCATATTCTGGGATAAACTTTTCTTGAGAAAGTAGATCGTTTCCCTCCCATTTTAGATTGCTTTTAATTACGTTGAAATAAAGAAATCAAAGTAGCGTAATGATGGGCTTATATAGTGATAAATATAGGCCCAAAAGTAAGTTCAGCCCAATTTTGTGTGTCGTCGTCTCTTTTCGTTAAACCCTAAACCTAAATCTGAAGTCATCATCTTCGCTTAGAAAACCTAAAATTTGGGTGGGAATCTCTGCACGCAGTCTGCAAATCCTCAGAAGCGGCCCTGATCTCTGGTAACCCAGATTCACCATGGTTGCAGGAAAGGGGTTCCTGGTGAGCTCGGTCACTGAGCTTCACCGGAAAGAGAAACAGAAGAAGAAAGGTAAATCTGGAGGGTTCGAGTCTCTAAACCTCGGTCCTAATGTCTTCAATGCAATCAAGAAGAAAGGGTACAAAGTTCCTACACCGATCCAGCGGAAGACGATGCCGCTCATTCTCTCTGGCGTCGATGTCGTCGCCATGGCGCGAACCGGTTCCGGTAAAACCGCGGCTTTCCTCATCCCTATGCTGGAGAAGCTCAAACAACACGTGCCCCAGGGAGGTGTTAGGGCGCTCATCTTGTCACCTACTCGTGACTTGGCCGAGCAGACTCTGAAGTTCGCTAAGGAACTCGGAAAGTTAACAGGTTGGGTTTTCGTAATTTCAGGATTTTCTCATTTGATTTAGAGAGATTGCATCCGTCTGAGCAATTCAACTTTAGCCTAATTCCAATCTAAAAACATTTGTTTCTACACTTTTGATTCCTTTATTGTAAAACAGATCTTCGTGTTACCTTACTGGTTGGTGGAGATAGCATGCAACTCCAGTTTGAGGAGTTAACAAAGAGCCCTGATGTCATTATTGCAACTCCTGGGAGACTGATGCATCTTTTGGATGAGGTAGATGACATGACACTTAGGACGGTTGAGTATGTGGTCTTTGATGAGGCAGACAGTCTGTTTGGTATGGGTTTTGCCGAGCAGTTGCATCAGATTCTAGCTCAGTTAAGTGAGAACAGGCAGACTTTGCTTTTTAGTGCCACCTTACCAAGTGCCCTTGCAGAATTTGCAAAGGCTGGTTTGCGCGAGCCTCAGCTTGTTCGGCTAGATGTTGAGAACAAGATAAGCCCGGACTTGAAACTCTCTTTTTTAACCTTACGACCCGAAGAGAAGTATGCTGCATTGATATACTTGGTAAGGGAGCATATAAGTTCAGATCAACAGACCCTGATATTTGTTTCCACAAAGCATCACGTGGAATTCGTCAACTCACTGTTTAAGTTGGAAAATATTGAGCCATCTGTATGTTATGGTGATATGGATCAAGACGCACGCAAGATTCACGTGTCAAGGTTCAGAGCGAGGAAGACTATGTTGTTGATTGTGACAGATATTGCTGCTAGAGGTATTGACATACCATTGCTTGATAATGTTATAAACTGGGATTTCCCTCCGAGACCGAAGATTTTTGTCCATCGGGTGGGAAGAGCTGCTAGGGCTGGTCGTACAGGTTCTGCATATTCATTTGTTACACCTGAGGATATGCCATATATGTTAGATCTTCATCTGTTCCTCTCAAAGCCAATCAGGCCTGCACCCACTGAGGATGAGGTCTTGAAGAACATGGAAGAAGTAATGAACAGAACTAGCCAAGCAATTGATAGTGGAGTAACTGTTTATGGTCGTTTCCCACAGAAAACCATCGATCTTATTTTTAACAAAACCCAAGAGATGATCGATTCATCTGCAGAGTTAGATTCCCTTGAAAGAACATCCACAAAAGCTTTTCGCTTGTATACAAAAACAAAACCCTCACCGTCAAAAGAGTCAATTAGGAGAGCAAAGGATTTACCCCGAGAAGGCTTGCATCCTATCTTCAGAAGCATAATCGAAGGTGGGGAATTAGAGGCAATGGCATTTTTTCAGAAAATCAAAAATTTCAGGTGAGTAGTATAATTATCCTTTAGTCATCCATCTCCTTGATATGACCAGACTTAAAGATGGTCTCTCCATGTGACTAATTATAATGATGGCTGATCTGTGATAGACCCAAGCAGACCATACTTGAAGCAGAAGGTGAAGCTACCAAATCCAAAAATGTGAAGGTGATCCTTTTTTCCTGCCATCTGTTCTTTTCTCTGATTTGTTTGACTATGATACTATTAATATGATCATATCATAGCTTTCAAAAACCTCTACATGGCTTGTGTTTCACTTGTATAATTCTGATATTTGTTTATAAATAGCCGAAGCCATAATGTTTTGGTTCTTGTGCAGGGTCCTCCTGGGCAATGGGTTGATGTGATGAAGAAAAAAAGGGCCATTCATGAGGAGATCATTAATACGAGACATCAGCAGAATCAGAAGAGTTCCAATAATCATTTGGAGATGGTAATCTTGTACAATTTCTAATACTAAATTTTGACGTACTCATTTATCTGCCATTAGTTTCACTCACATAAGTGTTTTGGTATACAGGAAGCTGAACCTACTACCACTTTTATTGAGGACAAGATAACAGGAATCAAAGGTATGCGTGCTGCTTGTGCGCTTGTTCCTTTAGTTCGGTGTTGAAGTCTTTTATTGTTGATCTTGTGAATAGTTTTATCTGTGGTGCGTGGTTGGTGTAATAAACTCTCCTTTGATTTCAGTTGGCGGTAAGAAAAGGAAGGCACAACAAAACTTCAAGGACGAAGATTTCTATATCAGCTCTATACCTGTAAATCATGTATGTTTTTTCGTGAAAATGATCATTTTGTTTATTCTACTGATATTGAGATGATGCAGAGTTTGACTATTTGTTACTCTTATGCACGCAGCATTCAGAGGCAGGGCTATCTGTGAGGGGTAATGAAGGGTTTGGATCAAATGGGTAAATTTTTTTGTCATGGGACTTTTTGTGACATTCAAATCTTGTAATTCTTTTTCTGTCTGATATTGACATGCCTTATGTCCATATTTCGGATTGTAGGTTGGACGCTGCTGTTCTAGATCTAGTTGCAGATGATGGCCAGGGCATGAAGCAGCAAAAAACAAATTATCACTGGGACAAGGTAAAGAGTTAGATTACATCATAACAATGGCCCAAACTGTAATCTTATTTAAAAAAACTGGATTTGTCTTTGGTTACAGAAAAGTAAGAAGTACATCAAGTTGAACAATGGAGATCGCGTAACAGCCAGTGGAAAGGTAGTAGTAGTACTCTAATTACAAAATAAGAATTTTTTCTTTTGGTTAAAGAATGTTTTTGATGATTCTGGGTAATGCTTTGAGCTAACTTAAGTCTCTTGTAACTAAATAGATAAAGACAGAAAGTGGAGATAAAGTGAGAGCAAAGAAGACAGGGATATACAAGAAATGGAAAGAGAGGTCTCACATGAAAGTATTCGGCCAAGAGGATGGTGATGCAGACAATAGGACAAGCATGTCAGGTATATTGTTCAACTTTTTCACATTCAAGTTCATCGTTTTGACATCTTGAGTCGTCAATAGGTCTAAAGAGAAACTTGGCAGGTAGAGGTGGCCGTGACGGCAGAAATGGAAAAAGGTTGCAAGGATCAGTGCCTAACGCGCATGTGCGGTCAGAGATCAAAGATCTGGAGCAGGTGCGTAAGGAGAGGCAGCAAAAGGCAAACAAAGTGTCTTATCTGCATAGCAAGAGAGGCGGCAGAGGCGGCGGGGCCAGGGGAGGTCGGGGTGGAAGGGGCGGTGGTGGTAGCAGCAGGGAATTTGGTAGTAGTGGAAGCGGGAGGGATTTTGGCAGTAGAAGCAGTAGAGGCGGAAGAGGTGGTGGGGCTGGCGGCGGAAGCGGAAGAGATTTTGGCAGTCGCCGTGGTGGTGGTAGTAGTAGAGGTGGTGGTGGTAGTAGTAGAGGTGGTAAGAGAGGAGGAGGAGGTGGAGGGAAACGAGGGAAAGCGAGGTAGCCGTGAAGTCTATTGACTCGTCAAAACTTTTGAGCTTAGGCAACTTTTTTCTTATCAGCCAAATTTTGTGCAACACTTAGAATATTCTTGTTTGTTTTCTCCAATTTTTGTTTTCGTCTAGATGGTCTTATAATGTTAAAACTTTTTAGCCCAAGCAACTTTTTTTTGGCATCACACATGTTTGTTTTTTCCAAATTTTCTCCAAAGTCAAAACAGAAAAACTCATTGGTAACTCGTTAGTGAGAATGAATGACGTTTTAATAACAATTATATATAAATAACTAGTAAATCAACAAGGTTCTATGGTGTAGTGGTTAGCACTCGCGACCTGGGTTCGACTCCCGGTAGGAACTTAAATTTGTTTTTATCCATATTTCCTTTTGCTAAATGATAAAAACGTATACCCATCGAGGTGTTATCGCATGAATCAATCTTCTTTTTCTTCAACGTTGAACAATAAATGGCTTTGCTTGATGATTATTTTCAAAAAAGGAGGCATGATATGAATGATGGAAAGCACTAAGTGGACAGTTAAAAAGAGAGAGTGAAAGTGTAGTAGCTCCCCCCGCTCAAAAGCGGAGCGCAAATTAGTTTATTGAAGTGCATAACTGTAAAGCTAATCTCTTTTTTGCTTCTTCAAACAGATCACACCCCTCTCTTGTGTCAAACCAAGCCTTTCTTCTTTTTCTTATCTTCACAAAAATTACATCTTTTTTTGTTTTGTTGATCCGACCATGGTGAAGGAAACAGTGTACTATGATGTTCTTGGTGTCACTCCCTCTGCTTCCGAGGAAGAGATTCGCAAGGCTTACTACATCAAGGTTTGTTTCTTTATTTAAAAAATGTTCTTTTAGAGTTTTCTCTGTTTTTGGAAGACTGATTCTTAAATCTTTAGGCAAGACAAGTTCATCCTGATAAGAATCCAGGTGATCCTTTGTCTGCTGATAAGTTTCAGGCAAGTTCTTTTCTAATGCTATCCATTTTCTTGTTTTATCTTGATTCTGATCAAATCAAGAGTTTTCTTCTTTGAGGCAGGTTCTAGGTGAAGCTTACCAGGTTCTGAGTGATCCTGTTCATCGTGAAGCGTATGATCGGACTGGAAATTTCTCAGCTCCCAAGTAATTTTCTTCTTCTTTCTTTTCGAGTAAAAAAAACAAATGTGTCTTCTCTCTTCTTTCTCTAAGAATCTTTAATGGTTTGATCAATCAGAGAAACAATGGTTGATCCAACGGCTGTTTTCGCTCTTCTCTTTGGAAGTGAACTATTTGAGGATTATATTGGTCACTTAGCTGTTGCATCAATGGCTTCCACTCAAATGGCTTCTGAAATCGAAAACCCTGATCAGATTCATGACAAACTTAAGGCAAATATCAAACTCATATATTATAACTCATCATCTTCTGATCTGAATCTTACATAAAGAAAGAAGATCATTCTTTTTTTTTCGGCAGGCTGTTCAGAGAGAAAGAGAAGAAAACCTTGCGAGGTTTCTCAAAGATTTTCTAAACCAATACGTCCATGGAGACAAAGAAGGTTTCATACACCGCGCTGAATCTGAAGCCAAGAGACTCTCAGATGCAGGCATTGTCTCTTTCCTTTGTGTGATTCACTTGTTAGTAACATTTCTTCGCATTCTGAATAGATATCTTATGAATGAATTTGTTAAAGCTTTTGGAGCGGATATGTTGCATACAATTGGATATGTATACACAAGACAAGCAGCTCAAGAACTTGGGAAGAGAGCTCTTTACTTAGGAGTTCCTTTTGTAACTGAATGGGTTAGGAACAAAGGGCATTCTTGGAAATCACAGATCAGTGCAGCCAAAGGAGCTTTTCAGTTACTTCAGCTGCAAGAAGAGAGCAACCGGAGATTCAAGAAAGACGGGACTGGTCCAGCGAATGAATTGGAGTCTCATATTCAGACAAACAAAGAAACACTCATGGGATCTCTGTGGAAACTCAATGTGGTTGACATTGAGGTAACTCTGTTACATGTGTGTCAGATGGTGAGTTCTTTTGGATCTTCTGTTGCTTATATTTCTTAGATCTCCTGACACAAGATATGATGATTCTTGAGGAAAAAAAAAACTGGTTTAGGTACTGCGCGAGAACAATCTGAGAAAGGAGGAGCTTAAGTCTCGAGCAATGGCTCTCAAGATTCTTGGGAAGATTTTCCAGGTTTTTTCAATAACATAATCATATCACAATATCTGATCTGTTTTGGTTTCTTGTGCTGATTCAAGATCGTTGTGGTTTGTGCAGCAATCGAGGAACGGTGCAACATCAAGAAGAGAAGATGAAGACAGCAGCGACGACGATGACAGTAGCAGCGATGACGATTCTTCACAACCACTTTCATACAGAACTCCTCTGCTCACTCAGGTTAAGTTTCAACTCATTCTATGATGCTACTATTAATCGATAAACTGAGATTCTTGAATGGACATTTGTACAGGGGATTGGTAGACTCTTTAGATGTCTCTGCAATCCAGCATTTGATGTAGACGATGATGAAATCGTATACAAAGGCAAATGATCCCAACACCACATTCACATTGCAAATGATGGTCTGACATGTGAATGTGTGATGCAGCCACTAAGTTATTTTATTCCTTATATCTATATTTGTAATGATGATGATTGATGGATCAAACTAAACAAATTGTTAAAATAAGTACAAAAACAAAACACTGTTTGTAATCATTACAAGATTGCTATATTGTTTGGTTTGTAATTTTCCTTCAAACTGAGTATTCAACCATAAGAAGAAGTTGAGCTTAACTTGAGCATTCAACAATCAGCCCAACTGGAACCTGGATTTTTTTTTACATGCTTTTCTCTCATCAGTTTTCTTACAAGCGCCGAGCTTTCCCAATCTCCAGAGGTTGCAAATATGGCAGACAACTGCACATAAGCAACTGAGTTCTCAGGTTCGAGCTCTATGATCTTCTCAGCAACTTTCTTTCCCATGGCTTTATATCCATTTGCTACACATCCTCTTAGAACAGATGACCACATGCTTGCATCCGCATCGAAAGGCATCTCTTCTACAAGAGCTATGGCTTCTTCCAGATAACCAGCACGGGCCAAAAGGTCGACCATACATGAAAAGTGCTCTTTATCTGGAACAAAACCATTATCCAACTTCATTGCCTCAAACAGTTTCCTTCCCTCTTCCACTAAACCACAGTAATTACACGCTGTTAGAACACCCATAAAGGTGATCCGAGTGGGTCTTATACCAGCAACATACATTTTCTTGAACAAATCAATCGCTTCAAATCCATGACCATTCGTAGCATAACCTGATATCATTGAGTTCCATGGTATTTCATCTGATTTTACCATTGTGTCAAACACTCTCCTGGCGTGCTCCACGGATCCACACTTGCAGTAGAGATCAATGAGAGAGGATGATACTATTTGATCAGAGTCAAGACCAACAATAGTAGCCCTCGCAAAAACCTGCTCACCAAGTTCGAGAGATGAAATGCTTGCACACGCACTAATGACACTGGAGAGGCTAAACTTATCTGTAGGCAAATCCAGCTTGTGCATTTGGCGAAAATACTCTAAAGTTTCAACTGGACAACCATTTTGACTGAATCCTACAGTCATTGAGTTCCACGAAATCAAACTTTTTTGTTCAATTCTCTCAAATACCCGTTTTGCATCTTCGATTCTTCCGCAGCCGAAATATACCTTGATCATACAGTTCAGTAAGATTGTGTCATAGGTTTTGACCTCACCGAAAAGTTTGCAAGCTTCCATTGGGCTTCCACACATTGAGTACATGTCAAGCAATGTGCTAGCTACAACAATGTCATAAACTAACCCAAGTCTATGAGCATGACCGTGCATTTGTTTACCAGTCTCTAGGATAGCCAAACCCCCGCAAGCATTTATAAGGAGTGCAAGTGTACGAGAGTCTTCCCGGGCTTCATTCCTCATCTCATTGAAAAGAAGCAATGCCTGCGTTTCCATATTGTTGGCAACATAGCCCGAAATCATAGAGTTCCATAGAAAGACGCATCTGTTACTTGTTTTCCTATCGAAAAGTCTTCTAGACTCATTCACTTTCCCACAGCTTGCATAACCTGAAATTAGTGCAGATAGAGAATGGTCGTCAGGTTCCCCAATCTGATCCACCAAGTTGCTAGCCATTCTCAAATCACCACACTTTGCATACAAATTAACCAAAGAACTATTCATTACCGAGTCGTCATATTCAACACCACCGATGAGAATCCGAGCATGTATTTGCTTCCCGCATTTCAAAGCTTCCAACTTGGCACAAGCCCCAACAAGTGTCGTCATTGTGATCACATCAGCGCTAAATTTGAATTCTTTAAACAGCCACAGAGCTTCCTCGGCATAACCGTTTAGGCTGTATCCATGAAGCAGAGAGTTCAACGTCACAACATCTTTTTCCGGCATGGCGTCGAATAACCTCCTGGCAGCAACTAGCTCACCGGCCTTAGCGAACCCGGAAACAACCACGTTCCAAGAGTAACCATCCCTCTCTGGCATCATATCAAACAACTCCAAGGAAGTCCCTTTATCCCCAAGCTTCATGTACCCTTCAATCATGGTGTTCCACGAGAAAAAGTTTCTCTCAGGCATTTCGTCGAACAAGTTCCGCGCAGTTTCCATTCTGCCACACCGCGAGTATATCTGGAGGAGATGATTAGCGACAATGACAACTGAACTAAGAAAACCCTTCTTGAGGAACAATCCGTGGGTTTGTCTCCATAGAGTTTCTCGATTTCTGTCGCTGCATGAGTGAAGAAGACCGACGTAATGACGCCGATGTTTTCCTTCCATTACAATATGAATGTGATGCAGCCTCTTCTTATTTCTGAGTTATTCATCCTTTTATGATGATGATTGATAATCCAACTTAACAAGTTGTTAAAAAGTCAACTACTTTGTAATCATTTCAAGGTTGCTATAATGTAAAATCTTGAGATTGCATGGAAGACAAAACTCAAACAAACAAGCTTTATGAAGCCTCCTAGGCTTATATTATGTACACACACTTGCAGGGAGAGACCCTCTGGCTCACACTGGTTCAATGAGCTGGGTGGGCCTGGAGGATGCAGGCACAGTGAACTGATGTTAAATTCAGACAACCGCTCATGACGAGCGAATGCCTGCCTGAACAAGTGTGGAGCGCAGGGAATGTATCGCAGACCGCTTGGACAGCCGAAGGTGTGAGGTAAGTGCATTGGCTAATGTTAAGGCTTCTTAGTCCTTCTTCATCGAATTTGCCTTTCTTAACCGAGCGCCACATCTCGTGCTTGTTCTTCACTCCGCTCTGAGCCAGCGAGTACATAGCCCTGTCGGTAATGTTTCTGCAGTAGTATAAACCCAATGACCTCAAATGTACACACCGATTCGCCAAAGCCACCACACTCTCATCTGCAACAACAACATGTTTAGAGGGTAAAGAAAACTCTGATTCGGGTTTCGTAAAGTCTTAAACTTTATGAGGTGTACCTGTAATTAGAACACAGCCACAGAGATCAAGGCTTCTCAGATCAGGACAGCCATAGGCTAAATTCATGACTCCATCATCACTTATATTCTCACACCATCCCAAGTTTAGTGACTGCATTTGATTGCAGTTTGCTCCAATAGCCTGGATGAATTTCCGATCGGTTATCGATACAAAGGAAAATACAAGGCTGATGATATATAAGTTGAATGTTAAAAGGCACCTGCAATGCATTGTCAGATACAGCTTCCACACAACCACAAAGATTCAGAATTTTGAGCTTCCGGCAAAATCTTGTCAAAAATGCGAGAGCAGTGTCGCTGAATGAAGTGCAGCCGCTAAGGTTGAGTTTAGTGAGGTTAGTGCAACCGCGAGCCAGAGAATAGAGGGAATGATCAGTGAGTTTCAAGCTTTTGCTTAGGTCAAGATCTTGTAGCTCGCGACAGTGGTTTGCTATGGCTTCCACTGCGTTGTCCTCAAGTTGCGATTTGTCTTGTCGCAGTACTAAAGTCTGAAGCTTGACGAAATTGGGAGCAAGAGACAGAAGCAAACCGTTCATATTCTTCTTGCACCTGAAGAACAAACAAGTAAACATACAAATTGGAATCTTGAAACTGAAACCATCAATCAAGAAATTGTCCTCATAACAGAATCTGATCAATCATAAAAAAAAAAAGAGTTTGATTCTTTCAATCAATCAATTTTATCATCATCCATCAATCTAAAATCAACGTCCTCAATTGATGAAGATAGCCAAAAAGACTTGACCTTTGCCTTTATTCAAAATCCAGTCTAACAGTAACACCTTTTCACATATCAGCAATCTTGTAATTCAAACATCATACATAAGACACAAACAATGAAACAAAGACAAAAGGAGCTATGGCATACCAAGAGAGAGAGAGACGAGTGAGGCCAATGGAAATAGCAACTCTCCAGCCACAGCAAACACCAGAAGCAATGACCACCGTCCGATCATCTACAAGGTTAAGGATCCTCATCAGAAGCTCCAGGGGGATGTCTTTCCACTCGGTGATCACGATTCCTTCCATTTTCATCTCCTTCGTCTTCTCGAAGCATCGGCTAAGTTCCTTTGTTGCTCCTCCTCCTTCACTCACCATCTTTTAATACTCTTAAGCGGTTTCTTGATTCTACCACCACAAAGAAAACTACAGAAATAGGAACAGAGAGAGAGATGATAAATATCTCTGAATTAGAACCTCGAAAGACGACAAATGTAGGAAAACATTAATGTGCAACTCTTTTTGACAAAAGAAACACTTTAATTGCCTAAGATATCGTCTGCGATTTCTAATCAATAAAACGTAGAAATGCAAAGTTTTAGTTTCCAGGGTAACACAGAGGAAATTAAAAGTTTCTTCTTTTGCTAGCTAGATTTTTCCAGAAAGTGGAAGAGTTTTATCTATAGTGTAGGACCAGATGATCACTTCGTTTTCTGTGCAGCAAAAAACATAAATCCTCTCACTTAATAAGAGAAAAAAGATTGAAACTTTGGACTTTTCCGATCAATGCCTCTGATTAGTGTTCTTCGTGCTTCTTTCTGTGTTTCTCTTCTTTCGAATTATTAAAACTCTCTTTAAGTTTCTTCAATCCTCTTAGCTCTTTCAAGTAATCAAAACCGTGCAAAGAG
>PKML01016699.1:48541-65540 GCA_002933935.1 Eutrema yunnanense
TCTATTTTTCACTCTAAAAAATAATATTCTATGGTATATTCTATATATTTTATTATAAATATCATTTATATGTAAGAAATTACAATTTAACCCCACTTATTTTTTTCTTTCAAAAACTTCCATAAATTATGATTTTATTTAAATTAAACATTTATTACGTAAGAAAAATTACATTACATCATATAAAAATAATAAAATATATATGACTTTGGTTTAAACATCACCATTACTGTATTTTTCCCATAAATGATCAATTAATGCATTTCGAAGAAAAAAATAAGCTTCTCTATCTTCGATTTTTCTAAATCGACCAAGAAATTCTTCGAACCGAATATCATCATCCTCTGCTATTTGGACCTCTGGAGGTGGAACTTCTCTTCCAACTTCAATTGGTGCATCGAGATCACGCTCATCCTCGATTATCATATTATGTAAAATTATACATGTAGTCATTATATCATGTAGCATATTTTTTTTCCAAAAACGTATTTGTCCTTTAACTTTAAAAATATTATAATAAAGTAATTTAAATGTAAAATTGATTTTCTTGTATTTAAATATTATTATTATTATTTGTTTCAGTTATAATTACAAAGATATAAAAATTAAAGGACCATTCTATAAATAAAAAAGTCCAACTCTAAAATAGAGTGAGAAATAGAGTTACTCTAAAAATAGAGTAAAAAATAGAGTTACTCTATTTTAGAGTGGGAAATAGAGTGGGATTGGAGAGAATTTTACTCTAAAATAGAGTTTAGAGTGGAAAATAGAGTAGGGTTGGAGATGCCCTAAGCATATATAAAATAGAGTTCGATCCTAATTGATGTTTTGGTGGAATTTAGGGATTTTTGTCGGAGTATAATATTTTATGTAATTTAATTACTTATAGTTTCTTTTTTGTTTAAAAATTATCTATATAGAGCCCAATTCATAAAAATCAATTAGAAGACGGTGAAACAACTTTTTGTTCTGTTCTAAATATTGAAAAGTTCTATTGATTACTAACAAAATGATATAGCAAGTTCAACTCTTAGATATAGCAACTTTAAAAGAAAAAAAATAATTCTATTGTAAAAAAATCATTGTTATATTTAAGAATGAAGTATTCATAAATATTTTGTTGAAATTAAACCATTTACATTAAATGAAGTGATCATTCTATCATAAAAAAGAATTTGAATTTGAAAAAGAAATTAAACCATTTACATAAAATTCTTAGAATTTGAATAGTAATAAGTAAACATAAAAAAGAATGAATGAAATATATATGGATGGGATGTAGAGGAATGGGATATAAACAATAATGGAATCAATTAAAGATTTTTTGTTTGGGGGTGGAATGTTCATTACATTCAACATAAATGGTGAATTTTTTGCATTCTACAATATTTTTATCTAGGGGTGGGCACAATTACTTGATACGTGTCCCGTATCCGTTACTTGTCTCGTATTTGTTTTGAAAAAATAAGTACTTGTTTTTTCAAGTCGGGTAACAAGTAGACAAATTTTATTACTTGCAAGTACGGGACAAGTATCAAGTTTCGGTTTTTTTTTTAATACTTGTCCCGTTACTTGTTACTTGTTACTTGTTACTTATCAACATAAATACTTGTTACTTGTTTGGTTTTAAAGAATCTATATTATGTGATTTTAAGATGTTGAATATGTATTTCAGTATTTGAACATGTGACTCTTTGTATGATGGTTTTTAGTTTTATCTCATTTTCAAAAACTATTTTAGGTTTAAGCAATCAAGTATTTCAGATTCAAGTAACAAGTAATTATTTGTGACAGGTAACAAAACATCAAGTATTTCAGATTCAAGTAACAAGTAATTATTTATGACAAGTAACAAGCCGGGTCAAGTAATTTACGAGTAATCAAAATTTTTGCGGGTACTTGAAATAACGAGTACTTGTTTTGACCGGGTCAAGTACAAGTAATAAATCTAATTACTTGAACATGTCAAGCCAAATATCAAATACATGAAATTTAGCGAGTACTTATCCCGTGCCCAGCCCTATTTTTATCTATAAAGTTAGTTTTTTGTTGTAACTGTTTCCGAACATAACTTTTAATTTGTAGCAAATTAAATCAACAACTATGGTTCAGAAAAAAAAAATTATCTTTGTAAAAGTTACAGTGAAGAAAATAAGAAAAATAAGATCCTTATATATATATATACAGAATAAAAAGCGCAACTCGCAAATGCACCTGAGGTCTTTGGGTTGGTGGGCACGTTTTTTGCTCTAATGGAGCAACTTCCTACCAATACTTCATTCCTCCACCTCCTATAATAAATAACCTTTGGTTTTCACTTTTCATGATGTATTATGTTCCAAAAGAGGCCAAATAATCAATGTCGCCTATTATCGTTTTTTAGTTGCATAATTTCGCAGGCCGGATATTTCCTTAGGGTTTTAATGAAAGGTTTAACGGTTTACTGTTTTTAAGTATTACGTCTAACTCGGTTGCTTATGCAGCCTTCGACGAAGACGTAGATCTATATAGAGAAATACTTTAAAGTATCACAAAATTTAATTTTGGTTTCAAACATAACACACTATGTTTAAAGTTCCAAAAATAGGACGAATCATTTTGTGAAAAAATATAATTAATCTAAAAAGTTACAAAGCAAGTTTAAGTTTTATGTTTAGAATCCTCTTTTCAATTTAGAGTTTAGATTTTCTTTATTAAAAAAATTATTTTAGTCATTTTTATATTAAATTTGTGTTATTATTAAAAATTTAAACTATTGGTGTTACATATGAAATAAAAAAATTTAAAACTTGTTGATCCAGAAAATCACACAAGGAAAAAAACAGTAAACTCAATGATCGGAATCTCGTTTTATTGATTAAACTCGACGGAATTACAAGATTGTTGATCGGAAAAAAGATCTTTAAAGAACTAGAAAGATAGAAACTAAGGTCTCTCTAGGTCTTGATGATAATTGCGGTTGGATATCAATGAGGTGATGATCCCTTATTTATAAGATATTGAGTCGGTCAAAAACCAGGTAATTTCTTTTTCTTAGTTATATCAGGAAAAAGAAAAAAATCATTTTTTCCCCGCCGAGATCGGGAAATATTCCGCAAATTTTGGAGGTCGGCTAGCTTCCACGACGAGTTGGGCCTTGAGTGAGCTCGTGGGCCGGCGACCGCGGTCATGGGCTTTTTCCGGGTTCAAACCATCGTAAATCGGAATCAATTGGGCCGGTCTCGGTTCAAACCCGGGGAGTGCTAAACTCACCTCCAACAAAACTATTTAAAAGAATTACCTATGTATATACACATATATATAGTTTTCTTTTTAAGCCTATAGTTTGTTTTAATATCGATAAAAACAATTTATATATGCGACCGATGTTGACGTAAAGAATCTTAAGCAATGTAATCTCTAGGCAAAACGTCAAAAATCGATTTCATTAAAGATATCTTAGATTTTTCATATATGAGAGCGATAATATGAGCGAACGTGAGAGTTCTGTTTGCGAATCAGTTACTCTTTTAATGTATAAGATTTTTATTAAGAAAAAAGTGAAAAAACATGTTTCCAAAAGAGAAATTGATTGAAATTGCGCTAATAAACTTAAAGTTCACAAATTTAGCACTTTCATTTTGGAATCTACCAAACATAACATTCATTTAAATGTTAAAAGACCATTTTACCCATAATTTAGTTACATTTATTATTAAATAAAATAAAAAGGAAATTTAACCAATTTTTTTTCCTTCTTGAAATTTTGCGATCTCATCAATCATCGTCGATCATCTATTTTGCGATCTCATCAATCATCACCGATCATCTCTCGATCATCAGCAATCATCATCTATTTCAGGCACAACTCAAAGAATCATGTCACCATCGCCGTCGTCATCATCTTATGTATCAGCTGACGGCTCCGGCTTTAGCTCTGCTTCTGGTGTTTCGCACTCAACTATTGTTCGATGAGAAATCGTTAATCATCTCACATCTTCTCTCAGGTAATGCTCTTCTCCGTATTAAAATCGGTATCTACATTTATTTTGGGGGTTTTTTGTTTTTTACTCTGAATTTAGGGTTTTTATGAATTTGGTGGTTTGGGGTTTCCCGTTTGCGATCCAATTTCTTGTCTCTAACTCATAAAGATTGTTTGGGTTTCCTGTTTTTTTTATCTTGAATTTAGGGGTTTTATGTTAATTTGGGGTTTACTGTTTTCATATTCTTTCTCGTTAATTTAGGTGACGAATCCAAAGGATCTCTGGGTTTCTTTCTAACGAATTTCTGGATCCGAATTCGTCAATCATCACACATCTTCTCTCAGCTCTTCTCCATATTAGAATCGATATCTACATTTATTTGGGGGTTTTCCCGTTTTCTACTCTGAGTTTATGGTTTTTATTAATTTGGGCTTTCTTGTTTACCGTCCAGTTTACATTATACTCTTTATAGGTAACATGTGGAAAAATAAGGATTCGAGATAAGGAGAGAGAGATTAAGCTGCATATCCTATGTCCTACTGCTCGGATTGGTCTTGTGGATTCGTAGGGAAACTTCAACACAAGTGTGTTTAACTCCAAAGACGGGTTATGCTGTCTCTTCTTCTGAGAAACTCATGGATGTCTCACAAACTTTCAATGCTGCTATTAGTCTTCTACCTCTTTGCAACAATTCTCACAACGGAGCTCACTCTGTTGAGATCCTTGTTGAACATAAATTGCTACAATCCAAATTGTATTCTAGAATCAAGTACAACATCTATTTTTGTTATCATGAAGGGCACAAACTACCATTTGACGGACATCTTCTTACTGCCCTTCATCTTTCTTTTTGTTTTTTTTCTTCATATTTCTGCCTATATACTAACTTTACCTATGTTTCATATTCTTGGAGGAAAAGAAGAAGTGAGGCAAGCTTTCTGCCATGTATTCAACCAATTGAGAAGAAAAGTCTTTCTCTTAGATTCTTAAGGTTTGTATTTGTTATGCATTTCTTTTGACTGATTTTGTGTTTTTCTAATTTCATCTAATTTCTTGTTGCAGTGAGGAACTATTGTTGGTTTCCATATCCGATGTATATTTGAAGATATTGAAGGTTACAGAGTAATTAGAAGAGCTGCCTTCTCTCCACAATTGTGTTTCGGGTCTATTCTTTTGGTTTGAACATCTTGGAATTGTACAAGAATTGTACAACGTTTTAAACATAGAGGTTTAACCTCTTGTTGTGATAACAGAATCTCAAGTTAGTAAAGATACATTTTAAGTAACTTTCACTTTATTCTCATAAATAACACACGGAAAAATGGGTTTACCCCTAATAAACCTTAAAACATACTACATCTTTTGAGCAATGCTCTGCAATTGAACATGAGTTGTCTAATAGAAAGGAAACCTTTTCCTCTCCCAATCCGAAGACACTTTTCAGCTTTCACATGTTCTGGAAAGATATGAAAGGAAAAACAGAGCTGCAAAAAAGTATAAATTGTATCAGAGAGTGCCTTATGAAGAGCAGATTAAAGACCTTTTAAGGAAAAATAGATACAATGAATCCATCTCCCTGGTGGAAGAGCTCGACTAATAGGGGGAAATTTCCAAGGAAATGCTTTCTTTTCTTCATGCTCAGATAGGGTATCTACTTCTCTTTGATTTGCGTTTTGAGGAAGGAGTCTAGGTGCGTTTTTTCATGCATTGTCCTTGTACCAGCTTTGCATATCCTTAGCTGAGGTCAGTTTAGTAAACTATGTGGTCAAAAGATGTGGATCAATGACAACCATCTTAGGATGATGTAGTTTTGACTTCCCTGATCAAAGTGTTTTAAAGTTACACACTAGCACTGTTAACTGAAAATTTTAAATGTTCTCCTCTAGGATTCATGTTAATGTACCATGAGGACATTACAATTTTTTTAACAAGATTCAGGCATTCAACAATACATTTCGTGTCCATACACACCGCATCAAAATGGTTTGGTTGAGAGAAAGCACATACACATCACTGAATTTGGTTTAACAATGATGTTCCAAAGTAAAATGCCTCAGAATAGATGTTTATACCCACCAACAGGAAAAGTCTACATCACTCGCCATGTTTTGTTTGATGAAACAACTTTTCCCTTTTCAAACAACTTTAGATGAAAACTACTTATAGTTTTTAAAAAAAAAAGCATTCAGATGAGTTTGATAGCACAAGCCTTATTCCAAACATGTAAGTTTTTAACCCCTAAACTTATTTTTTTGTTTGCCATTGTTACTCAATTCCAAGCAACCTTTGATGACTGATCACCTTAAGTTGTTCCTTTCTACAGAGAAGCATTAGAAGGAAAATTCAACATTTCAACACATCTCTTTTGGTATAACAAAAGCTGAGCACCAGAAATTCGAAATTCCAAAGATAACAGACTATGGCAATTAGATTCTTCCTACAAAAAAAGAGGGATTTTGTAGACCATGCATTCAAACGACTTTGGTATTGGTGTTGGGTGTGGCACTAAGCTCAAGCTCAGTCCACTAAAAACTCGTTTATAGTTTTAATGTACTTTAATTACTGCTTAAAAAAATAAAATACATGTACATTATGGAAGAAGTAATATTATATAATAGACATGGAGAGAGGGAGAGAGGGAGAGAGGGAGAGAGGGAGAGAGGGAGAGAGGGAGAGAGGGAGAGAGGGAGAGAGGGAGAGAGGGAGAGAGGGAGAGAGGGAGAGAGGGAGAGAGGGNNTTTTCTCGTTAGTTGGTGTAATTGTGTGTTTTGGAGTTGTATAGTAATAATTATACTTATGTTGAAGCTTTAATTAGTACATATTAGAGTTTTACATAAGTGGTGTCCATTAATAGAGGATTGTAGTGATGATGTGGATAGTTTATATTGAGAGAAAACTCTTCTATTATATAATAGATTCTACTTTATATAATAAGATGCTTATTTTCTCTACTATCATTTATCTATAATTTTATTTAGAGTAATTGCAAGAACTATGGTTTTATAATATCAAAATTAACACTTCCTTTTTGACATTGTACCACACCTACTATTCACATTAAAATGTCCAATTTATCTTTATACCTTCTATCTAATTACATGTGACTATTTCTCTCTCATAATTAACTTCTCTCGTCGGAGAAGAAAAAAGAACTAGAAGAAAGAGAAGAAAGAAGAACCAGAAGAAAGAGAAGAAGAAGAAGAAAAAGAAGACCGGCAGATAACACCGACATGCGATAACACAGGCGGGCGGTGATAACACCGGCAGTGATAACATCGGCGAGTTATGATAACACCGGCGGACGACGATAACACCGGCCGCCGACGATAACACTGTCGATGTTAACTGAATTAACACGATAATTTATGATATGATAACTGGATTAACATGACAATTTCATAAAAATGAACATGATAACTGGTTTAACATGACAATGTTAACGATACTAACTATATGTTAACGATGTTTACAATGATAACTGGTTTTAACATGACAATGTTAACGATACTAACTATATGTTAACGATGCTAACTAGTTTAACACGACAATGTTAACGATACTAACTATATATTAACGATGCTAAAATTGATAACTGGGTTAACATGAAAATGTTAACGATGCTAACAATATGTGTTTTCTGGTAATGAACAGTGGTCGTCGAGTTTTGATGAACAGTACCACCATCCTTTTGATGAACAGTGTCGTCGGATTCAGTCCAATGACATTTCTGTAAATATTAAAAAGTACAAAGGATATTTTGGGCTTAATCATTGTTTCTCTTTCTTACTTACTTAATTTACAAAAAGTTAATAACACTTACCTAATATTTTGGTCAACCTACCATATACACTCAATTAACCATTTTATTTATTTATTCTTATCTTTGTCATATTTTACATATTCTCGACTTTGTTAAATTAATTGTAAAAACTTATATTTACCACAAATTTATAGTATTGTTGTGACTCTCAAATGATGTAAATTTTATTATAAAAATTTATATATTCTCGGAGCAAAATTGAATAAATTATTTTTTATTATATATAGTAAAATCTATTTTACATTCTTAATTTCATAATCACATTCTAACATTTTAAATAGGATAAATATTAAATTAAAATTTTTTGTCGAAAATCTAACAATATATCATTTTCAAGAAAATATTTCATTATTTTTTATCCAATTAGTATTACAATTTTTTTGAATCTTAATATCAAATTATCCCTTTTCTATTTTGTTACACAAAGTTTTGTATTTTTGTAATTTGTATTAAATAAAAATAATGATAAATATAATAGACATGTTTTAAATGAATGTTTTAAACATATTTTAATGTTAAAATTGTTTTGTGTAAATAAGGTGATGAGGTGGACACCCTAAATTGAGAGAAAACTCTCCTATTATATAATAGATTGGCCCAAGTCCCTTATATATTACTCAAGGTCCCTTCTCATTTCTGATGTGGGACATTATCTCACACTCCCTAGAGATTAAGACTCATGGTCCATTAATCTCTACATAATCCCAATACCTCCCCTCGAGATAATGGCTCTTCTAGCCATTAATCTCGACAAACCATCAATCCTCGGGTCCGGGTGGTCGGGCCTTCTTCTGGGCCGGATTACGAGCAGTGTGTGTTCGGGCTCTGATACCATGTTAAGTTACATGCCCTTTTTCTGGGCCGGATTGGCCCAAGTCCCTTATATATTACTCAAGGTCTATTCCCACTTCCGATGTGGGACATTATCTCACACTTCCTATAGATTAAAGACCATAGACCTTAATCTCTACCTAATCGAGAGAGAGAGAGTATTTATCACCTTTTTAGGCTTATATACTATTTACATGTATATTTCACTGGATTATGCAGCTAAGTATATGTCTTATTATTACTGTATGTTGTCTTATGCTAAGTGAATCAACTCATTTTCATGGCCAAGTCAATGTACCAATTTGATAATATAGAATCACAACATAGGTTCCCCAAAAATAACTATTGTTTATCCAATAGAGCAACTTTTAAGTGTATAACATTAAAAAAAAATAGAGCAACTTAAATTTTTTTAAAAAAATTCTTAACAACATTTGGATATTATACATTTGGCCAAAGAAAATAGTAACAAGAAGGATTGAGTTTCATACACAAAAGCAAACCTTCTAATAGGAAAAGGTCCATATTATTATTCTATTATAGACATGTTCAAACGGTGCATTACCCGGTCATACTATGAATAAGTAACAAATTCGGTTCGATTTCGGGTTACCACCAAAATCCCTGACCAAGTCAGAACACCCCACTAGACCTGAATACACATTTAACAGTACATTTTATCCACACAATGTAATCCATTTATAGCTGCCTTTTCTCTCAAGGCAACAACTTCTCTAGCAGATTCCCAAAGAAGAAACTGGTTTTGGCCCATCCTCCTCCTGTACCGGCTTGACCTTCTTCTTTCCATCTTCTGCTTGGAACCTTATTCTTGACGTTAATCATCATACTGTGTCCGATCTTTCCGCGTAACGCCTCGATTGTCTTCACGTCCACTGGATTCCCTGAAGCATCTCTCACATAGAAAACGTTAACCGCTTGTTCTCCTACTGTTGTCACACCAGCTCTTGTCACTGAAAGCCCGTGCTCTCTCAGAATCCTAGTTACTTCCGACAGTAATCCAACTCTGTCCTTTGCGCAGAGCTCCAAACTCCAACCCTATAATTTAATTTCAGACAATATAACTTATAATGCAAGAAACACCAAAATAGATGTGTTTTTTTTGGGTTATCTTACCTCGCTGACTCTTCTATGGATTGCTGCTTCTAGACATTTGATAACTCTCTCTTTCTCTCCTTCTGAGTCCAGAGTGCAGCCGTCTTTGTGCCTGATGAAATACTCCTGAGAGGCATGAGGACCGTTCGATGAAATCGTGGCGTGAAACACAATGTATTGCATATCCGTAAGCGTGCATACAATGTCGAACATGAGCTTGGCTCGATCCTCGCAGCTCACGCTTATCACGGAGTAACCTTTCTCTTCGCAATGCTCAACCGTGATCTTGGGCTCGAGTCCAAGAGAAGTGGAACCATCAAGCTTAGTCACTGCTTCGTAGTCTCTATCAGCGAAAAGCATCTGATGCAGCCTACGGTCAACATGAGTCGACCCAATGGAGAGACTCGTCCGAGCAACTTTCTCATCTTCCTGTTCACACCCACGCAGCACAAGGTTGAGCTGTTCTTCCATGGCAGACAATCTCTCTGGGTCTCCGACAGCTCTAGACGTTTTGTTATCATTCACATAGAGAACACACGCGATCCTACGGTTATGAGTCCATGCTTCAGCTGCCACCACATTGAAGTGCAGGTCTGCTAGTACGGCTGAGATCTCAGACAAGAGACCAGGACGATCACGAGCAATAATCTCGATCGATGTGTGGTCGCCTAATGAATGGACACCGACTCTTTTACCTGGCCAAGTGTTTTGTGAAGCCGAAGCATGACCCTTTGGTCCTAATACCTTTTGAAAAAGCCAAAAATCAGATTGTAATGACAGTTCCAATTGTATACATTACAATATAAACCTGCTTCTATTTATATACCTTTTCGATGTAATCGATGGTCTTGCTATCAGTAACCTTGTTCCCTTGTTGATCAGTGACATGGAATACTATAAAGATGTGAAGATGGAACCCATGAGATGTTTTATTGGAATGAAAGAATCTTTTGTGAATGTAAACAAAAAAAAAGGTGCAATTATTACCGTCCATGAACCATCCACCATCAGAAGAAATATATGCTTTGGTGATTGTGAGATCAAGATCGGTCAGGACTTGCACAACTTCCAGTAGTATTCCAGGTTTGTTCATACTGTCAACCTGTTAAGTAACAGTCTCGCAGGCATCAAATATCAGTTAAATCATCAAATCGACTAATCCGACAAGGAAGAGCTTACCTTGACAAGAGTGCATTCTTTGCAGCTAGTGTTGTCTATGGAAACACTGAAACAACAACAACACAGAAAAGTAAGTACAGCATCAATGACTCTACGTTCTTGAATGAAATAATCCAAATGGACTGAGTGTAATATTTATTACCTTGGAGGATTGATTCTGGTGCTCAAGTTCTCATATTCAGGATCGAAATACGGCCAATAAACTTTAGCCATTAAAAAGAAACAAGATCTTTCTGGATTTTCAGCTCTTCACAGACACGTTCTGCGGTTAACCAAAAGAACTTATTTATATATCACAAATACACAGAACAAGACAAAGGATAAGAAGAAGCAGGCTTTAAGTCTCTCAACAACTTGCAAGAAGATAAGATATTCGGAGATTTTCCCTGCCGAGTCAAATAAGTGAATCTTGGCCACTAAGTAACTCGACAGAAGTAGCGGAATCTAGAGAAGATAGAGAGATAAAGATTTCATAAAGAGAGACCACAAACTGAGATTCTCTGAAAAAAAACAAGAATCTCTCTGCTCCTTCTCTGGTCCTTCTCAACCAAAGAAAACACACAAGAATAGATTCCTAAAAGATCTCTTACTATGAAAATCAAAACTAAAAGAACTTTTCTGAGCAACTGTTCAAATTTTTTTTTTCTTTCTAAGACTTGACATGAGATTCTCTCTATTTGCATAAAGGAATCGATGCTTAAAAAAAAAACGAACTTAGAAAGTAGTAGCTGTCAAAGTGAAAAACAGGAAGAAAATAAAAAGTAAAACAAATGAAAACGTTTATGGAAGAAGATATTATTGGTCAAAAGATGGAATCTAAAATGTTACACTATTATAAAAATCAGACAATATGCCAACTTGCAACACTAAACACATCCACCAACAACATGAAGATGAGACAAAGTTTGTTGGTCGATTCCTTGAAATACACAAAACCTATTCCCAATTTGAAATATTTGTATATAAAACCTATGGTTTGTCGACATCAAATTTAGCTATACATCGTTCTCAAACTCTGTTGAATTGAGCACAACAATTCAGCTAAATCTTACAAATTTCTGAGTTTCTCCACACAAAAATTTAAGATAAATCTATTACGAAACCCACATGTGACACAATCATAACTTGAAAAAGTCACAAGAAAACTCAGAATCGCGAGGAGTAATCAGAATCGGATAATCAAAAATCAAACAAGAAAATGATAAAAGAGAGTTGGAATAGTTACCTTAGTATGAGAAGTTAGAAAGAAGAGAGAAAAAAAGGGTTCAAATCTGTGGAGTCGGCGAGAGGAGAGACAGAGAAATCTATGGAGATTACAAAGGTACGATTATTTTTAAGGAAAAGAAACAAAAAAATCTTTACATCTTCGAGAACAAAAGATACACAGAGAGACAGAGACAGAAGCAAGTGTACATAAAAACAACAAAAAATATGTCTGTCTGCCTCTTCTCTCTCTCTAAACGTTTCTCTCTCTTTTAATGAGATTGAAACCCTTCTTTCTCCGTCAGAGGCTTTAATAGGAATCTATCAAAACAAAATACCTTTTAATTAAATGAGTATTAGTCAGACATGACGAAGCGAACATTATAATTAGTGGTGGATGGTGGTGTTAATACGAACTATTCCTCACTCCCACACAAACACGCTCGCTACAGCGCGTGCGTCTTACTCTCTCTTAATTGGCAATTATAATATGGGCACATTTGCTACAATAATTTTAATTTTTTTTTAAAATAGTCAAAATACTTTTAAAAATTTTTTTTTAAGATTTTGAAAGACATTTTTCCTATATTACCTTTAATACATTTTTTTATACTTTAAGTATAATAACTTAAAAAATTAATTAATTAATTAACTTATTTAAAAAGAAAAAGAAATTTATTTAAAAGGAAATTAAAATCAACTTTAATAAAAAAAATATTAATTACAAATTGATTATTTTTTTTTAAAGGAAATATTTTAAAAATATATCTCTATAGTATTATTTAAGAAGACATTTTTGAAAATAAACTTTGTTTTGTAAGTTATTACATGAAATGCCATTACAAATAACAAAGAATAATTGAAATAGGAAATGATATAATTGTCTTTTATAATTAGTGATAAAAATATGGAAAGTATTTATTTTGCATTAAAGATGTTATCTACTATATATATTTTTAAATAATAATCAATTCATATATATTCAAAGAACAAAAATCTATTCGAAATCTTGATATATTTTCACTATAGTTTATTATATTTTATTTCAATTTATATCAAAATAAAAGTTGAAAAATATTTTACTAATTTTATAAAAAAGTTAAACACAAGAAAATTGATTTTTTTAAGAGTTCGTGAACTAACCACAAAACTAGAATCATTAAACGATGCATAATAGAGTTATGTTTTCAAGATTATAGGTTTTACGGTTTAGCTCGAATAATATTTTAGTCCACTGCAAAACGGGTTAAATAGACAAATTATTCCGTTTGACAACTCTATCTATAATCATGAGTTATACATATTATAAAATTCAAATAAATTCAAATTTTCTTAAATTTCAAAAGAATTTCTTAAAAAAAAAAAAATCAAGCGCTAATTATAGTGCGGGTTAAGTCCTAGTATATATATTGTTTGAAAACCCATTGTTGAGACTCAATGTGTAGAGTTCATCTTCGTTTTAAAAAAATCATTGTGAAAACATGTTCATCTTTCTTTCATAATTCCAACTATTAAATTTTCAAAATTACAAAGATTCCATTATATTTAGATTTTTGTTAAATCACTCAATCTTATTATCATCTTCGCGAAATCATAAGTTATATTGTCATTTATTTTTTTTTATGTTTTAGGATTAAAAGGTTTTGTAAATTGGTGTGTTTTATTCATAGTATTATTTTTGTTGATCTATTCGCTTTAAATCTTAAAAACCATGGCAAAAAAAGGAACGAAATCATACTCTAAGTTTTCAGGATTCAACGTTTATGGAGATTGATGTAACAAAAAATGTTTTGATGTAAATGTTGAAGAGAATGTGAAGTCTACTATGTTTTAGCATACTTTTGAAGTCTGCATGTTTTGATAGATTTCATAGGTAGACTTACGTTAAGTTTGTAAACACTTGGTAGACTTGCGTAAAGTCTACTAGTTTTTTTTTTTTGCAGACTTCAATAACCAATCCCGTAGACTCATATTTAGTATGTGGATATTCAACAGACTTTTGTGAAGTCCACAAGTTTTCGGTAGACTTCAATAACCAATCCCGCAGACTTATGTTTAGTCTACGAACATTCAGCAGACTTTTGTAAAGTCTACAAGTTTTCGATAGATTTCAAAATCTGATCACGCATATTGGTTATAAGTCTGCGAACACTCGGGAAATATTTATGAAGTTTACAAGTTTTCGGCAAACTTCGAAAACTAATCCCACAATCTTAGTTTTGGTTTAAGGATGATCGGCAGACTTGCGTGAAGTATACATGTTTTCAACAGAGTGCAACATCCGAGCCGACAGACTTATATTATGTATGCATACATCATGTAAACTTGCGTAAAGTCCCATATTTTTGGTAGATTTAAAAACTATATCTGCAGATTTGCGTAAAGTCATATAGATCAGAATTTCAAGTATGCTAAAAATGAGCAAACTTTAGGGAAGTCTATCGAATTTTCACAGACTAACTATAAGTGTGCATGCACAAATTTTGAGTTCTGTCAAAAACACGTACACTTAACGCAAATCTGCCGATCATCCGTAATTCGAAAATAAGTATGCGGGATTGGGTTTTGAAGTTTGGCAAAAACTTGTAAACTTCACGAATGTCTGCTAATTGTCCGCAGACTTATCATCCGTATGTGTGATCAAATTTAGAATTTTATCGAAAACGTGTAGACTTCACAAAAGTCTGTTGAATGTTCGCAGACTAACCATAAGTATGCGGGATCGCTTATTGAAATCTGCTGAAAACTTGTAAACTTCACGAAAGTCTTATGAATGTGTGCATGCTAAATATGAGTATGCGGGATCATAACCTAAAGTCTGCCAAAAACTGGTAGACTTTACGCAAGTTTGCCGACTAATTATAAATCTATCAATAACAAGCTGAATTTAAAAGTCTACCAAGTGTTCGTAAAGTAAATATGATTCATCTCTGATTTGTTTTTCTATATTTTAATATCTTGTAAGATATTGGTGAAGTTGATAAAAAAAAAGAAGAGGAATCTTTGGATTAAAAAATAATTTTAGTATTTTTTAATATAATTAAAAATAATAAATTAATTAAATCAAATTTCTAATAAAAGTACTTTTGGTATTATAGAAGAAAGTAAGTCATAAGTAGGTTATATTAATAATAAAAATTTATAAAGATTATCCTAACTGTTGATATTTTTAAGGTTATTCTATGTAATTTTTTCTTAGAATATTTATCGTACTAAATTTTCATTCATTTCATTAAGTCTATTAACTCTAATTTTTTTTGTTGGTATGACTTATAAAAGAAACACTATAAAAAGAAGTTTGGAGTATTAAAAAATATAATTTTTGTAAGGAGAAAAATGTTTTGGGAAATCAACCAAAAATGCATTTTAACAGTGACATGTGTAGTTGATTTGTGTTACTGATTTTATCTTCGATCTATGCATCAGACTTTCGATGGATTTTACTAATTTTGGGTAAAGAGTACAAGAACAGGTTAAATAACATACTCGACCGACTATATAGCTAAAGTCTAAAGCTATAGGTTAAAAAATATTATAATTTTTTCTATTATTCTATTTGTAAATGTTAAATTTTATTATTCACGATGAACGAAACTAATTTATATATATATATATATATCTTTAAAAAATAATGTGAACGGTTTTCCAAATTTCAAAACATATAGTTTTATTTATATAACAAAAGTTTACGATAGATGAATTTTTTTTTAATTAAAATTTCTGATTTTATTCCATTTTAAATGGGACTATTACATAGATTTAAAAGAAAAATATGTTTTAATAACATCAGATTACCCGGTTTAAATATATCTGAGTTAAGAACTTGAACCATATTACCGGATAGAGTTTTAGAACCACAAACCAAGAACATCTATGTACCGAAGCAAATAACGTCTAACTAAACACGTATTTAAAAAACCACGATAAATGGATATACTTGCAATCTTTATTCATTTTTAACACACAAGACCATAATAAATGATTATATTTTTACTATGTTGGAAATGTTTAGTCAGTTTGTATGTATTGATTTGAAAAAAAAAATCCAACGTGAAAGCAATTAAAGCATCACTAATCAACTATTAAACAAGGAGGGTTTCCATTTTTTGTTTCTTCTGAAAATACCATTTTATTATTGAAATCAACCAGTTACATCCACATGTTACAAACTCTCAGATCTGATTGATACTGACACATACAAACAGAGCACGGAGGGTTTCCATATTTTAAACAGTCACTGAATCGAACCAAAATGTGTGTTTTGATTTAACGTCTCAACACTAAAGGTCACTAAATTGGAAAAAGAGAGAGAATTTTCCTACCCTAATTATATAGTTTTCCACAAAAGAAAAACGAGTTCATGGTAATTTACATCATTGTTCAGAACAATTAATTTAGTGAACAACGCAAAAGAGCGCGTTAAGGAATTTGTAGCAAAATCGCGTGAAAATGGAAGCGTTTGGATCGCACGGGATAGTACGGGCGGGTTGTTTTTGTCGCTTAGTTGCTTGGTCGAGGACATGGAAAGCTTCGTAAATTACAAAAAAATAGCCCTCGATTTTTTTATTTTTTTTAGCTCTCATGCAGAATGCGAACGATCCACATTCCACGAGGCTATTTTTTGTTTTTTTCCAAGTTTTAAATTACATATGGGAAAAATGTCTAAAAAAGCATCAACTTACAAATTATGGCCATTAAAAACACGAACTATGACAAGGGAAGTTTAAATCATATGATTTTGTTGACTTCAAATTTAAACCATGAACTTTTGTTGACCGAGCCATAAAAGACACGACGTTAAATCCGTTAACGGATCTCATAAACGCAGTTACAATTCCGTTTAAACCTACGGTTAATTAAAACTACGTCGTTTTGCAATTAGATCTAAATT
>PKML01016699.1:65710-78610 GCA_002933935.1 Eutrema yunnanense
AAAAAAACGTCTTTTTAAATCCAGTCTAAAAATACTTAAAACGTCTTTACATGAATCTATGTTTATTTGAATTGGTAGTTCTTCAAATACATTTTAAGATGAAGATTTGCAGCTCGGTATCTTTACTTTTTTCAAAGTCTTAAATTCTTACCGAAATTTTACTAAACAAGTATTATAATTTGTTCTCCAAATATACTACAAGGAGAAAGTTTTCCACAAACAAAAAATATATTAAAATATTAATACTGTGTGACTGACTTTAAATTATGTTAAAAAAATTAAACAAAAAATTGTAAATCTGGTCTGTTTCATATGTTTCAAAATAATTTGTAAATTTCTTGACATATTTTGTGTGCGAGTTCGACCCATAATTTTTTGATTAATGAAGTCTAACTAAATTATCTATCACACCCACCTAAATATATATATATATATATATAGATTACATTAATTTTAAGTGGGTGTGACAGATAATTTAAAAAAGGCCAAGTCACAAAGCTAAGAGAAGATTCGGTATCTTTACCCTTTAATATCTCCCCTCCCCACATTCTAACGACGTCACTCTCTTTCTCTCTGTATTTCATTTACCCAAAATTATCCTAGCCAATGGTCCATTAACTTTCTTTATTTTGCTAAATTACACCCATCGTTTTGTCCTATATATCGATGTATACATCACAAACAGTTCACTTATTTTTGTTGTCAACCACAAACAGTACACATATAACCAGCCAAATTTGCAATAATTCATACCCCCTTACCAAGATTCTTGTAAATTTATTAGAGAAATTGATCTTTGAATGATTGTTCTTTAATTACACTAAGTAATAACAAGTCCAAGGCTTGGTGTGTTGTGTGAGTTTGAAAGCATCGAGTGCTAACTTATCTTCTGAGATATATAAAGTTTAAATATATTACAAAAATTCTGGTTCAACCCTCACACAAAAGAACGTTGTAAGAAGAAAAATCAAATTGTGGTACTAGAGACTGCTTCTCCTCAGATTTGGGTGGCTGATAAACTCCATTCATGCTTTATTTAGATACCTAAATTTGAATTGTCTCACATAGATTATTGCAATAAAGTTTTGATGACGATAGATTTCTTGAAAAAGGTAAAAAAAGAAAATAGAAACTACTAGAGATAGAATTTGATGTGAATGGGGGAGTTATACAAAAGGCTCAATAATGTATTCCACATTTTGTGTTTGTTGTTAATTCTTAATTCCATTATCCTCTATTTTTCGTACAAAGTTGTATACCAAAGTGCTTTTCCTACAAAGAACATTGCTTAGTGGAGCATGTGATGACCTCAACCTCTCTCCCACCTTAAATGTTGAACAACAAAAGATATCTTCAAACACTGTTTTTAAAACAACCCATTATGCTCAACTCTCCCGAAGACCAAATAAATAAAAAAAACTCAGAAATAAACTTGTTTCTTCTTAATGCTTACCACTTTGATCCACTCATAAAGATTGGGTGGTGTCTGTTGCATTGAGTTGTAAAAGTCAACAGCTACTATTTTTACTTGGACAAGAAAACCAAAGAGAACAATGATCTTGAGGTTGTGTCTCGGACTAAATTCCCTTCAAACCATGTTCTTATCCCTGGAGATTCCTCGGCAGAACATCATATAAATATAAATAGCTGGAAACGTGCTTGACGAAACTATTATTTGAAGTTGGCACACGACCGTAAACCAATTATAATCTTTTGTTTTCAATCACAATTCGTTGATGGCATCATATAATATAACTAACAAAGTTATTCGTGTTCTTCTTATTATGTTGCAAAATCAAAAGGGTGCGTCTATAAACATTTATTTTCAATGGTCTGGCCTGGCAAGCCATGCCTCTTCATCAGTAAGGATCTAATTTCGTTAAAACTAAATGGAGGAGACCTAAAATTGTTATCCACAATCGAGTTACAATAATTATTGTTGTATGTAGCTCTATAGATGAACATGAAATCTATACTATCAATTCAAAACGGATCAAACTATGTTCTGGATTTTACAAAGGTGAGAACTGACCTCAAATGGTTGTTGATTTGAGATCCTCTTTTCAAATGAAGGATTCTTCCATCTTATGTTCATCCAAGATCGACAAAACATGACAATTATAAGTCTTATGTTCATCAAACTTCATAGGCAGTTTTTGTTTTGTTGCAATCTTCCCACTCCATGTGCAGCATTTCCTCTGACTCGAACTTGGCTTGTTGTTTTGCTTCTACTAGTGTTATTCACACTCAAACTGAATATTCAACAATCAGGCCAACTGGAATCTGGATTCTTTTTTACATGCTTCTCTCTCATCAGTTTTCTTACAAGCGCCGGGCTTTCCCAATCTCCAGAGGTTGCAAATATGGAGGACAACTGCACATAAGCAACTGAGCTCTATGATCTTCTCAGCAACTTTCTTTCCCATGGCTTTATATCCATTTGCTACACATCCTCTTAGAACAGATGACCACATGCTTGCATCCGCATCGAAAGGCATCTCTTCTACAAGAGCTATGGCTTCTTCCAGATAACCAGCACGGGCCAAAAGGTCGACCATACATGAAAAGTGCTCTTTATCTGGAACAAAACCATTATCCAACTTCATTGCCTCAAACAGTTTCCTTCCCTCTTCCACTAAACCACAGTAATTACACGCTGTTAGAACACCCATAAAGGTGGTCCGAGTGGGTCTTATACCAGCAACATACATTTTCTTGAACAAATCAATCGCTTCAAATCCATGACCATTCGTAGCATAACCTGATATCATTGAGTTCCATGGTATTTCATCTGATTTTACCATTGTGTCAAACACTCTCCTGGCGTGCTCCACGGATCCACACTTGCAGTAGAGATCAATGAGAGAGGATGATACTATTTGATCAGAGTCAAGACCAACAATAGTAGCCCTCGCAAAAACCTGCTCACCAAGTTCGAGAGATGAAATGCTTGCACACGCACTAATGACACTGGATAGGCTAAACTTATCAGTAGGCAAATCCAGCTTGTGCATTTGGCGAAAATACTCTAAAGTTTCAACTGGACAACCATTTTGACTGAATCCTACAGTCATTGAGTTCCACGAAATCAAACTTTTTTGTTCAATTCTCTCAAATACCCGTTTTGCATCTTCGATTCTTCCGCAGCCGAAATATACCTTGATCATACAGTTCAGTAAGATTGTGTCATAGGTTTTGACCTCACCGAAAAGTTTGCAAGCTTCCATTGGGCTTCCACACATTGAGTACATGTCAAGCAATGTGCTAGCTACAACAATGTCATAAACTAACCCAAGTCTATGAGCATGACCGTGCATTTGTTTACCAGTCTCTAGGATAGCCAAACCCCCGCAAGCATTTATAAGGAGTGCTCTCCAGAGGTTGCAAATATGTGTAGGCAAATCCAGCTTGTGCATTTGGCGGAAACACTCTAAAAGTTTCAACTGGACAACCATTTTTGGCTGAATCCTAGAGTCATTGAGTTCCAAGAAATGAAGCTCTTTTTTTCAGTTCTATCAAATACCCGTTTGGCATCTTCAACTCTTCAAGCAATGTGCTAGCTACAACAATGTCATCCATTAACACATTGAGCACATGTCAAGAAAAAGGTTCTCTCAGGCATTTCATCGAACAAGTTCCGCGCATTTTCAATTCTGACACACCACGAGTATAACTGGAAGAGATGACAATTGAACTAAGAAAACACTTCTTGAGGAACAATCCGTGGGTTTGTCTCCATAGAGTTTCTCGATTTCGGTCGCTGCAGGAATGAAGAAGAAATAACGCCGATAATCTCCTTCCATGGCTTCAGAAAAAAAAAAAAAAAAAAAAACTTAAAGTGAAAGGATATCAATCATACGACGACCAAACGATGCCGTATGATGAGGATCAAACACTATTTATTTCGTTTCCTAACTTTAATTATGATATCAAACACTTAAATTCTAGAAGGAAACCAAAAGAAGAAGAAATGAAGAAGTAATAGAGTGCATGCTAATTAAAATTTATACTAGGGGAGTAATATTTTTTAAGAAATTATTTTAAAATTTAAGAAAATTACTTTTATTTGAATTTTATAATATGTCTAACTCATGATTATAGATAGAGTTGTCAAACGGAATAATTTGTCTATTTAACACGTTTTGAAGTAGATTAAAATATTATTCGAGCTAACCCGCAAAACCTATAATCTTGAAAACATAAATCTAATATGCACCGTTTAATGACTCTAGTTTTATGGTTGGTCCACGAACTCTTATAAAAGTCAATTTTCTTATGTGTAACTTTTTATAAAATTAGTAAAATATTTTTAACTTTTATTTTGATATATTAAAATAAAATATAATAAATTATAATGAAAAATATAGTATGATTTTGAATAGATTTTTTTTTAATATAAATGGATTGATTATTATTTAAAATATATATAAAATTTAAAATAATTAAGAAACTAAATGGTAAATAACCTTTTTAATGATAAAAAAAATATTTTCTATATTTTCATCAATTATTTTCTATTTCAATTATTTTTTTTTATTTGTAATAGCATAATATGTAATAACTTACAAAACAAAGTTTATTTTTAAAAATGTTTTCTTATATAATATTATAGAGATTGTTGGGCAAAATTAATTTATATATAGAGAGGCTATATATGATATTATAAAAAAATAAAATAAAAAAGTTCTAGAAGGAAACAAGTTGTAGAAGAAAAGAAAGAAAAAAGGATATTTAAGTAATAAAAATAGATTGAAAAGCAGCGAAACGGTCGTCATTATTACTCAATGGCATTGGGTCCTTCCAGTCTTCAAGTTATTGTTCAATAGAGTGCTCGAAAATTCTCATCTAGATGAATATAGACTGCATGAGAAAGTAAAAGGATCTATGATTATTGTTTCTCACATACTTATGGATGGGAATATGTCTTTGGTTCAATCTGATTTTTTGTTTTTTTTTCTTAAATTTTGTTCTATTTTTATAAGTCTTTTCTATCACTTTTTAATTTTATTGACTATATAATATAAATTATTTTACAAATAAGGTTTTAAAACTACCAAATAAATTGAAACTAGAATTATTTTTTAGCATGTTTAGTGATGTGATATTCTCAATCTATAGTTATTTTGATTAGCAAAGTATGCTCGAGTTACCATATACGAGAGAATGTAAACCAAGTTTGGATATATATATCGTGTGTACAAATGTAAAAGGAAATCAAAAATTGAATGATTTAACTAAATTAATAAAAATAATTTTCATGAGGTATAGGCTATACCGTATAGCGCAGATATTTACCTAATTAAATCTAATAATCTTTTCTTATATCCCATTACAGGAATGTACCAACTAGCAAGGATAGCAATTTTTTTTGTTTAGTTTTTCTTTCCACTACGTACGGTTTTCGAGACGGCGAGAGTATTAAAACGCTCTAACGTGTTAGTGGTAAACAAGTAGGGGACGAGTAATTTAAGCCCGAAAATAGATGATATTAAACGACAATGATATATGCTGTTGAAAAATAAACTATCATGTACTAGACGTAGAGGATCTTTATTAATTTACAAAAAAATTATGGCTTAGATTATCTCCGTCTCACGCTTTCTTTCATAATACAATAATGGATGTGTTTCATATTGTAAACTTCAGTTTTAGTGTTCCCAAATTTTGGCAATGCATCTTCAACCTTCTCTTACAATGATTTTTTTACCACTTAAATAAATGATTCTATTGTATACAGGCCCGGTTCAATAAACAATTGGGACCCGTGCTCAACAAATTTTGGCTCTTACAAACACAAAAAATGCCCTAAAAAAAAAAAAAAAATTTTGGCTGTAAATAAAATTTGGGCAGAGTTTTAGTTAACCATGAAGGAGGATAAACACATCCTAAGAATATTAGATATTAAACAAAACAAATTGAGTAAACAATTGATCTTATATTCGAGACTGTTACAAGTTAAAAAAAAAAAAAGTTTAGAAAACATCATATACTTGCATTTTTTTTCGTTGCACAACAGTAGAAAGGACGTCCAAAAATCTCTAACGTCTTTGATGTGTACATTCTAAAATCATTTCCACACACACATTTCAAAACAGTGTGACAGTTCATTTCTCTGAATTTGAACTTATATCCACTAGTTTTAGAGATTTTAGGGCCGATTTCAAATGATAAGAGAAGAGAGGAGAGAAGAGTTTTCTCGTTTTAGTGAATTAAAGATTTTCGAAATAGAAATCGAATTAGAAAAGAGAAGAGAGGAAAAATCCGAAATAGTGAATCAGAGATTTGAGAAGGAGAATTGGGAATTTTGAAGGGTTTCTTGTTTATAAGAAACGATGTTATTTTATTTTAACGTCAACAGTAAACGGTGATTAACGCTAAATCTATCGGAAATTAAGATTAACTAAAGTAATATTTAAATTGGGGGTAATCCTCTTATATATCATTTTCATTAAAAAAAGAGCGCATATCTCTCTCTGGTAAAATGTCAATTTTACCCTTAATAAAGGGTTGTAAGGATTAAATAGAATTAAATCGGTAAAGGGACAACGAAAAACACGGTAGTTCAGTGGTTGCGAGCTTCACGCGCGTCACCTGCGCGCGTGCGACCAGGGTTCGAATCTCCTATGCATGGTATATAGTAGTAATACTAGGGTGATACTGGTAGAACTGATGCTATAACTATGGCGGTGATATTTCATTTAAAAAAACTCAGAGGTATTTTCGTCGTTTCACACACTTATTAAAAAAAAGAGTATGGTTTTGTTCTCCCTCGTAAGGGTTTACGGGGTGAAAACCCTTTAAATTGGCTGGATCAACACAAATTTGTGTGTGTGTTTTTGAGCTTATTAAAGAATCCATGCTTTTCTTGACGAAAACGTATTAGTTTGTTTATTTTAATATCTGCCTCTCAATCATCATATTGAACCACAAATGACAACAATACCCTAAACCCAAAAGTATATTTTTTTCCTCCAATATATTTGTCCTATCTTATAAATGTTGTAGGTGCGAAGCCATCTTTGTGAAATTGTTGTGAACAAGACTCTAAATCCTAAAAATCGCATTTTCCTTTGTTCCTCGAAAGCAAAATCCCAAAACCACGATCGCAATGCTTGATTCTTCATCGAAATCGTTCAATTCCCATTTGATTTTTCCCAGAACTTTCGATGATCATCCAGATTCCGGCGTCTGTTCACCTCCTCTGTGGCGAACCAGCCCACCGAAGAGTCTTTCGAAAGCTCAGGCCATCGCTCGTGGTCAGCGAGAGCTTATGGAAATGGTTAGCAAGATGCCCGAGTCGTGCTACGAGCTTTCGTTGAAGGATCTCGTCGAGGTGAACTCGGACGAAGAGAAGGAGCGGAAAGTGCTCGATGAATTGCCTCAGAGAAAAAGCAAGCCGAGTAAAGTCGCGAGGAAGGTGAAGAGCGATAAATGGGTCGATCCGATTCGAAACGGGGGCGTAAGCAACAGTGGGTTTCTTCTGAAATTGGTGTTTCCTGTTAGCTTGGGTGCTAAGAAAAAGACGAAGAAGAAAGATGAGGATGATTCTTCTGTGACAAGCAAAGGCTCTTGGATTCTTCCCAGACCAGAGGATAAAGATTGGTGGAAGAATGGATTGTCAGATTCGCGTAGGAGTCAGAGATGTGTCTCAAGGATCAACAGTGGGAGCTCAAAGAGCAGTGGTGGTAGTAGCAGCGATCCAAGTCTAAGGTATGCATAAACTCTGGGAAATTAAAGGTTTGGTTTTTCTTTGATCATATACCGGTTAAATGCTTTGAGAATGTTGAAAATTGGATACAGAAACAAAACTGTTATACGATTTGGGCTAAGTTAATTTTGATAGCA
Organism: Eutrema yunnanense; assembly: GCA_002933935.1. Taxonomy (NCBI): domain Eukaryota; kingdom Viridiplantae; phylum Streptophyta; class Magnoliopsida; order Brassicales; family Brassicaceae; genus Eutrema; species Eutrema yunnanense. Next base: position 73,556 of record PKML01016699.1, read on the forward strand.
TAACCGTAGACGTATCTTGCATCTAGTTCGAGCTTTGGTCTTCTTGATTATTAATCTTCTTCTAGAGTTAATGTTCCTCGTGTGACGATTTTGTGAATTTGGTCGTTTTTTTTTGTGTGGTGCGTTTGAAGTTAATGGCCCTGGAAAGGGTCAATGTAGATGCGTTGGTTGCACGGGATTTTGACTTCAAGATTTGGACTTTTTGACTTACGTTGCTAATCCTGTGATGTGTATAACACTAGAGATTGATTACGATAGAAACTAGATTCATGCCTAACACACACACTCTCCATCTCTCCATCTCTCTCGCTCTCTGTTTCCTAATTCCGTAACACAATCTCTTGTCCCATCTCTGCAACTTTTGGGGTTTTAATGTTTCGAATTGTGGGGGTTTTGATACAGGGATGAAAACAGCGGATGCTTATCTTTCCTCTGGAACGTACATCTACGAGATTGAAACAAAAAGTTCTGCATTGGTTATATACACTTCTTTGGCTAAGAAGATAACCGATTCATATAACTCGAGCCGGATTTAGTGCGTTTCTATAAATCCAAGGACGAAGGAATCCAGGAATGGTGAAGATGAAAGCAGAGGACATGAACATCTTCTTCAATGTACAACCAACGATTCTATCCCCTTTTTTTTTGAGTTTTCTCTGTAATGTATCTATAGTCTATGATGATCTTATATGTAGATAGATACTCCAGCTTTTGCTAACATAAACCATTAAAAGTGTACCAATGTTCATCGATAATTATCAAAAATTTAAGCTTTTGCATGTGGCCTATAACTAATCAGTGTCAATTATCTTTGCCTTGGCTTCAAGTCCAAGAAGAGTGAAATCTATTTGTTTCGTTCCGGTGAGGTTGATGATAAGTTTGGTGATTGGTACTTAAGAAAACTGGTGGGTCCTTTTGTGTGAGATTCATTTATGGAGTCATCTTCCAAACGCGTTTTCCTTTCTTGCGTTTAGAAAACGCGCTCATGTATTAGTGGTTTGGACTCCTCCGGAGATAAGTCAACGATGAAAACTATATGAAAAGCGACGCCGTTTTGTCATTGTTAGTTACGGTGATTTTGCCGGGAATAAGATGCGACTAATAAGATTTTCTTAATCTTTAATGATTGTTAATTACGACTAATAAGATACGAAGTATTTTATTACTGTAATAAAAATAAAAAGTCGAGGGTGACTTTGTCTTTAATATCACCGACCGTGACATTAGCATAATTGAGAGAAAACCCAAAACACAAGTTTGCAACTTTTTGTGCAAGAAGAAAAGTCGCAGTTGATTCTAGACGGCGAAAGGCTGACCTGACCTTGACACGTTCAGAATAATCCTTACCGTGTTCTGAGGGGAAAAGTTGAAATTTTTCCGAAACCCACCTTCAAATTGTTTCGAATCCTGAGACTTGCAAATCGTCGCTTGCTCTGATTTCGGTTCTTAGGTCTGAACAAGGTGAAGTTCTTTGCTTTTTATTTTTCGAATCTGATGTTTTGTTCAGTTGTCTTACTCTTCGATTCTCTTCTTGCTATTGGCTGTTTGCTTTTCTAGTTGCTGCGTAATCGCGATCACTGTAAAGACATATCCAGTGATCGACTCTGTTTGAATTTGGTTTTTTGGGCTTTGTGATCTGTTCTTGAAGTTCTGGGGGAAAAATGCAGTTTTTCTTACTTGTTCTGTTGCAATCGCCAATATTTAGTTTAAAAATTTGATTCCAATGATGTGGTTATTGTTTAAACTTTTAATTTGCTTATTATAGCTGTGTACTAAATACATTATGGTGTATTTGATATGTGCTTATAGGAAATTTGGAACTTTCGGATTTGATTGGTAAGAGATCCTAAGATGGCAAATGATGCGGCTGCATGTGCAGAAAGAGCTACAAATGATTTGTTGATTGGTCCAGATTGGGCTATTAACATTGAATTGTGTGATATTATCAACATGGATCCTAGGTAAAGTCCTTGAGTGATCTTCTGCAGCTCTTTCTATTTTCGCATACATTTGTTTCCATTTCGGTGGTTTACTAGTCACAATTGTCTCGCTAGTTTCAGTTTCTTTGTGGCTGGAAATGTAATGGTTTTGACAATGTTTAATGCCTTAGTCAAGCAAAAGAAGCAGTGAAGGTGCTCAAGAAGCGGTTAGGAAGTAAAAACTCTAAAGTCCAGATTCTTGCACTTTATGTGAGTATACTTGTTTCTCCATTCTTGGATTGAATGCTTTGGTTTGGTTTCATGTATGTGTTGACCTCATTCTCGGATGATACCCGGGGGGTTTGGTGCAGGCATTGGAGACTCTAAGTAAGAATTGTGGTGAGAACGTGTACAAGCTTATCGTTGACCGTGATATTTTGATTGATATGGTCAAAATAGTGAAGAAAAAGGTTTTGCCATAATTCACCTGCCTCTAAGATCTCGCTTCTGCCTTCTATCTCTGGAAATTTTGCTTACCTTACAAACTTAATTATGCAGCCTGACCTGAATGTGAGGGAAAAGGTACTGAGTTTGCTAGACACATGGCAAGAAGCTTTTGGTGGACGTGGTGGTCAATACCCACAATACTACAATGCTTATAATGAACTCAGAGTACGTTAACTTGAGAGATGGGTCTTTTTATTCATGAGTTATGACCATTTATTTTGTAACAATAACGCCTAATGCCTAAGCTTAGGAGATAACCGCCTAGTCCACTTTTTAGAACACTGGTTTTGACAAATGGTTTTTGGCCTTTTTGATAATTTTTAGTCTGCTGGAATTGAGTTTCCACCTCGAACGGAAAGTAGTCTCTCGTTCTTTACTCCACCTCAGACTCAGCCCATTGCACACGTGGCTCCATCTGATGAAGTTGCTGCTATTCAGGCATCGCTGCAAGGAGATGATGTTTCTAGCCTCAGGTACTCTCTTCTATGTAGATCATGTTCTTTATCTATTGGATGGGTTTTTGTTACGGTGAAATGTTGTAGTTTGCTGATAATTTTATTTTTAGCCTGGAAGAGATTCAAAGTGCTGAGGGATCAGTTGATGTTTTGATGGACATGCTTGGAGCACTTGATCCCGGGAATCCCGAGGTAGGAATTTGCTTGCTCTATTGTATGAATAGAAGGAACTGCTGGTTTTCTTTGAAGTAATGGAAACTGTTTGTTTCTTGTGGATGTTCTTGCAGGGTTTGAAAGAAGAAATTATAGTTGATTTAGTCGAGCAGTGTCGTATTTATCAAAGACGTGTTATGACGCTTGTGAACACTACAACGTAAGCTTCTGTTCCTTCCTTCCTTCACCCGCTGCTGTTTCCTCCCATTTGATGATGGGTTTTGCTAAACGGTGAAAGTACCTTCGTTTTCTATTCTCCAGAGACGAGGAATTTCTGTGTCAGGGATTGGCATTGAACGATAATTTGCAGCGTGTTCTTCAGCGCCACGATGATATTGCAAAGGTCGGCTCTGTTGCTTCAAATGGAATGAATACTTCAACTCCTCCTCCAGTTCAGCTAGTCAACATAAATCATGATGATGACGAATCAGATGATGATTTTGATCAGCTAGCTCACAGGTAATAATAGTATTAAGATATGATCTCTTGACTTTTTAAAAAACGATCTTTTAACTTTGTGAATTCAATCTCTACAAGGTCTAAAAGAGATTTCAGCCCGATTCTTCCTCCTCCTCCTCCACCACCACACACAATGAGACCAGTACATGGTAGTGATTCAGGTAAGGTGGATTTCCTTAGTGGTGATGTCTATAAACCTCAAGGCTCCTCACAAGGAGTAAAGCCTGCTCCTCCTCCTGCTGCTTCGTCTTCTCCTGTTTTGGATGATCCAATTCCGCAAAGAAAATCCCCTGAGAAATTACCTCCTCCGGCTCCATGGGATGCTGAGGTAATCAGGAATCTTCCACCTCCACCTTCAAGGCACAACCAGAGGCAGCAGTTCTTTGAGCATCATCACTCGAGTAGCGGCTCTGATTCCTCTTACGAGGGTCTTGTTGGACAGACCAGGAACCTCTCTATGACTAGTGAGCCGAAGAAAGAAGATAAACCAGAGGATGCGCTTTTCAAAGACTTGGTTGAGTTTGCCAAAACCAGGTCCTCCAAGCCCAACAATAGGTCGCTTTGAGTCTCTTGCTTGTGTAACAAGAATGTTTAGCAATCTTTTTGTTTAAGTGGCATTGAATGATATGATATTAGAGTGCGCCTTATTGTCAAATACATTTCTGTGTGACGGCCAATGACGTTCAAGACAACATACATTTTGCATTATGCAGCAAATACCAAAGCAAGAACTAACAATAGGATGAAGCTGTTGACCAAGTCAATTGCTTGTTTATTGGAATCAATTCCCACTTTTCGTATTTTCACGTTTAATAGGAACCATTAATTCCAGTTTCTAGTTTCTTATTTAAAGGACCTAAGACAAAACGAAGAAAACATAGATTATTTCAACAAATTCATCTTAACCAGCTACTATAATCAAGATCAATATTCCTTTGATGCTCATTGCCTTCATCATACTCTTGACAATAATTCTGGCTCCGATTAAAGTTGCCGGTGCCGTGAAACCGCCAGAGAACGGGCTAGGGCCACCAGAATGCAGAGGGAAGGAGCTTGGACCTTGCATCGATTACCATATAAAACAATGGGGGGTTTGGCAAGGAACGAAACATTGTTGTGATGTATATAGACTGCAAAATTCGAAACCATGTTTGCGTAAAGTCTTTACGACGTCCCAGGATCCTATGCTAAACAAAGCTGCTCTTAATATTTTTAATAGGTGTATTGTTGTTCGTACATGCCATCCTCCTCCAAAGATCTAGAGATTATTATACATGTAATTCATAATAATATATGGCAAACACGTTTTGAAATAATGTACTAATTATGGTTGGTTTTATATGGTTAAATAAATTATTATTATTATATATTATTGATGTTTCTTTCTATGTGTGCGTTTGTAACATATATCTTTGATTAAATTAAAAAAATAATTATATTTGGTTCAATTAAAGATTAGTTTAATTAATTAATCCAATTATATATATATATATATATATATT
>PKML01016699.1:79209-95725 GCA_002933935.1 Eutrema yunnanense
AAAATTAACAATTTGCTTTGAAAGATAATCTTAAATTTTGAATTTAATGTATATTTTCTGAAATTTCATCAACAGTTACAAACACAATATTCAGAATTAATTACAAAATATGTTTACTTCTAAATTTAAATCTTATTAATACACTCGGATTTATAACTGAATATTTTTCAAATTGAAAAGAATATATTATTAATTAGATTTGCACAACCATAAATTCGATCATGCATATGGACAATATTTCGTTACTAATACAGATTCAATATTTTTATTTACATATATAAAATGATTAATATTTTAGGAATCACACAATCTTATGAATTATTAATGGGAAAAAAACTAGAATGACACAAATAAATTGGCTAAAAACTAGACTAACATATATTTACTGGGAAGAAGAAAGTCTGTTTTAAGTCCATTATACCCTTATTTGCTCTTGTTAGGAAAAACATTATTACGACACTGCCATTACGAAACTATTTCCATGTAAGCAAAAGTTTGAGTTATTTACAAAAATGCCACCGCGGTTTTCATAATAAGTCTGCGGACCTTTGTTGCAGACTTAATAAATCGATAAGTCTGCACAGACTTGTTATGCAGACTTAATCTGCAGACTTAATATGCAGACTTAATCTGCAGATTTATTTTTCAATGTTGCAGATTTATTAAGTCTGCGCACATTTGCAGACTTATTATGCGTGTTGCAGACTTTTCGATGCATACTTATTATGTTTTGTTGCAGACTTATTAAGTCTGCACAGACTTGTTTTGATTGCAGACTTGTTTTGATTGCAGACTTATTACGCATATTTATTCCCTTTGTCGCAGACTTATGTTCATTTGCAGACTTATGTTCATTTGCAGACTTATTATGCAGACTTATAAAAAATCTGCAGTTGTTTGTTGCAGACTTAAATGCTTTGTTGCAGACTTTTGGAAAATCTGCGACAAGAAGACTAAGTCTGCGACACTTGAAAGGTCTTACTGAAATAACATCGCTTGTCGCATATATTTTTACAATGTCGCAGATTTAATGCCTAACGTCGCAGACTTATTTGTAAATTGCTTACGTGGCGTTAAAAACTGCAAACTTATTAGACTGTGTTGCAGACTTGTTTTCTGACTAGAATAACACTTTGTTTGTCGCAGACTTGTTATGTTATGCAGACTTATTGAATGCGTTGCAGACTTAACGAATCTGTTTGTACTAGACTTTCAATGTGTTGGTCGTTGCAGACTTATTCAATGTGTTGCAGAATTATGTCTCTCTATTCTTTGATTTTTCCAAGCTTCTTTAGGTGAAGAATTATCTCAAGTTGAATCTTCACAAGGAGTTCTCACTCAGCTTTAGAATTGAAGATGTGTTTGCGGCTGCTGGTTTTTTGGACCCGTTTGGTCTCTTTATGGATGCTACTTATCTACTTTGTGGTGTGTTTTATGACTAGTTGATGGTCTATTTTAGGACATGTTTTAAGAGTCTTTTTGAACTTGTTGTAAGACCTTTATTTGGCATCTATTTTCGGACTTGTTGTGGTCTGTTTCAATCAAGACAAATGCAAAGTAAGACAATCGTTCATTCTCGGACTTGTTGCTATTTTCGGACTTGTTGTAAGATCTTAAATCTGTTTTTCCCATTTTCCGTCTTTCCTTAAATCTTTGTTTGTTTTCTCATTGCTTGCTTGAATTTTCATGCTTTTTACCTTTAGGTTCATGTGGGATTACTCGAGACCAATCGTCAAAGACACACTCAACACTTAAAATATATGTCAAATACACGAACTACAAACCAAGTTAAAACAAATACAAAGACAGACTCATCACTTAAAATAGAAGTCAGAGACAAGAACTACAAACCAAGTTAAAACAAATACAAGACACACTCATCACTTAAACGAGCTTACTACAACCAAGGATGATCACACATCCAATCAATACAAGAAACATCCATTTTTCAGGGAAGATTTTGCTTCCAGTAGAAGTTCTTCCACTCTTTCAAAATTCTCTTTCTCTAGTTTCATTTGGAGCTTCTCAAACATATGCTTCTCGGCCTCCTCTCGATCTGTTGCAAATTTCTTAACCTCTTGTTCAAGTCTATATATTCTAAACGATGATGCCTCTATCTCATTCAACAATGCTTCATCAACCCACTTGAAAGTGTGGTTATCATTGATCAACTACAACAATTAAAAACTATGATAATCAAAATTTGCATAAAGCAAACAATTTTGACAATGACAAAGAAATACAAAATCACTCTAGTTTACCTTTTGTTCAACAGCAAACGCACACCGGTAGTATCTCCGGTATGGATTCACATCCGACTTAGAAATTCTTCCCGCAATTACTTCCCCACACCAACATCTCTTAGGCACCCCGAAAACTCTTCCTCTTCCTCGACCAACTGTTGTTCCACTCGAAGCTCCAGATTCATTGCTCATCATCACAATCAAATTTGTAGCTGCAAAAAAAGAACAAATCTGCAACACACAAAACAAACAAATCTGCAACAATACCACCAAAATATCAACAAGTCTGCGAGAAATGAACAAATCTGCAACAATACCAACAAATCTGCAACAATACCAACAAATCTGCAACAAATTTGTAACAATACCAACAAGTCATTTGTCGCAGACTTATTTGTTTGTCGCAAACTTATTTGTTTGTCGCAGACTTATTTGCTTGTCGCAGATTTATTTGCTTGTCGCAGACTTATTTGTCTCGTGACTTGTTCATGTTCGTCTGCTGAAACCAAATATGGGTTTTACAAGATGAATCTGCTCAGAAAATGAAATGCTAAAAACCTTTGGTTAAAGTCACGATTCAGCATCCAAGCGAGAAGATGACAACCTAGATCGAAAGGTTAAAGGCTTGCGGTTACCTCTCTTGGTGGAATCAATCCACGCGGAGACTAGGGTTCGGCGCGGCGGCGGGTTCTGGCGGCTAGGGCGGTGCTGCGGTGGCTACGGGTCAAGGGTGGAGTTAGGTTAGGGTTTGCCCAGATCGAAACATAGACAGAGGCTGAACCTAGGGTTTAGGGTTTGCGTGTTTACCTCTCTCGGTGGCTCGGCAGATGACGGCGGCGTTTCCTGGAGTTTTCGGCGGCGTCGCGAGGCTCGACTGCAGCAGAACCGAGCTTGGCGGCGACTGGGACAGGAGACGAGGCGAGATTTTTTTTTTTGTTCGTCTGTATAGATTTAAGGGAGAGAAGAGAAAATTTGAAACAAGTCGATAAATGAAACAAGTCTGCAACAAAAAACAAATCTGCAACAAAAAACAAGTCTGCGACAAATGAAATGCAACAAGTCTGCAAGAAATGAAACAAATCTGCAACAAATCTGCAAAAAAAGATCAAATATGCAACACACAAAACAAACAAATCTGCAACATAATAACAAATGTGCAAAAAGAACAAATCTGCAACACACAAAACAAACAAATCTGCAACAATACCAACAAATCTGTAACAATACCAACAAATCTGCAAAATCCGCGGCTAGGTTTTAGGGTTTCTCGACGGCGGCGATGATGAACGATGAAGAAGAAGAGGAGAGGAGGACGACGGCGAGGGTGAAGAACAGAAAATAGCCAACGGTGAAGATGACGACGACGAGGCTATGACGACAACGACGGCGAGGAGGACGAACACGATGACGACGAAAAACGATGACGGCGACGGCGAAAAATCGTGTGGGAGAAGAATATGAAAACAGTTTTTTACGTTTCTAGGGAAGAGGAGGGAAGTGAAAACGTTTTAGAAAGAGAAAACTGTTTTGAATTCAAAAGCAGTTTTTTTTTTGTAGAGAAAAATAAATCAAAATGACATTTCTGTGAATAAGTAACTCAAATAGGGGTGTTCTGTCTTTTGACAAAAGAGTTGTGTTATTCTAGTCAACTCAATTCTGAAGGTGTTAATCTAGTAATTACATGAAAGATTAATGTTATTCTGGGTAATTTTCTCATTATTAATATAGAATTAAATTCGAAATGCAAATCTAATTAATCTTGGTAAGATTGTACATATTATGTTAATATTTGTTTGTATTAATAAAAAATTATTAAAAATATTATCATAAAATCTAAATAAGAAATGGTTATTCTATTCAAATTCAAAATTGTTTACATCTTGTTTTCTTTTAGCATTATATTTTCTTAATCTGCAAAAGTTTCATAGTCCTTATAGTTACTTCTGTTTTTTGAAGATCAATTGTTGCAATATATTTAATTATCCTGCTTTGTGTCTGATGAGTTGTTTGTCAAAGAGCAGACTGATAATTGGTGTCTATGTCTGAAAAAATTTCAGGTTCTGCTTTGAATGCATTGATAATTGGTCTACGATTATGAACATGTGCCCTCTCTCTATCAGAGAGAGTTTCAGTTGATTACATGTGTCTCTGTAAGAAATCTCATATATGTTCATATCTGAACACATCTTCATTGCTTTTGGTCTTTTTCCTTTTCCTCCTTATTTCTTAGAGATTAAGAGCATCCGCATCGAGGGTGTCTCAGCGAGAAAGAAAGAGAGAAGGAGAGAGAAAGACCGTCTCTCGTATGAGACACGGTGAAAAAAAACTGAGACACCCTCGCGTTGACGTGGCGCGAGGGTACTGGTCCAATTTTTTTTTTTCATTACTTAATTTCAAAAAAAAGAGACACCCATCATTTCCGCAAGGAGTAATAAGACAGAGCCATGCATGCTAGCTTTTCCCAAAACAAAATCCCAATATGTCTCTAATCAAGCATGAAGGAGATCTGAAAAGGGAGCTCTGGAGTCTCACATTCCTCACTAGCCATATTTAAGAGCAGTCACACGACAATGGTGACCTGCATGTCCTGAAATGCGTTGCCCTCTTTACGTTGGCAAAAAAATGTGATTTTGCGTTGGCAAAAGAGACGAACCACTACAAGAAAATAGTCATATTGCAACAAAACTTTTGCAACGATACTTTTCGTTAAAATTTTGCAATAAATTTTGCAATTTTTTGGCAATGATTAACGCATGTTGTTATTTTCTTACAAGTTCCTTGCTGAACCACAACAAAAGTGTTTTTTGCAAATTTTTATTACTAATTTGCAAGAAATATTCAACAATACGGAGTCGTGATTTTTTTGCAAGAAAATTATAATAAAATTACGTGATAAATTATGTGACGCTTTTGTCACTATATTTACAATATTTTAATAACTCTTTTGCAACATTTAATTTTTATACAAAATTTGAATATATTTCAGATTTCAGAACTTATCATTTCGAAGCTCATATCCAAACCAAGAGTCGCAATGATTCTCGCAATGATGATGGAGGTGTCAGATGCAATTATTCGTTTCCAGATATTCCTGAGATATTTTTACAAGGTGGACGTAGTAGTGGTAAACATGTGGATGTTTGGTTAGATTCTAAAGATTACAATTGTGTACATTCATACGTCCTTTTGAATTGTGGTTATCTCTGGCGTTTTGAAAGGTATAAAATGTCTCTAAATTTAATAATTAGTCTTTTATGTCATAATCGTGGACTATGGTTGCTTGAATTATAGTTTCTATATATATTGAGAATTAATAATTGATTTGAACATTATTGTTTGTATATAACGTTATTTTCTGATTTTTGTTTTCTAATCTTATGAGAATTTATATGCAGTTTGTTTGATGAGGATAGCCCTGGGCAAAATACCCGAATCCGAAGAACCAAACCGAATCCGAACCGAAAAAAGAAACCGAATCCGAACCGTAACCGATAAAATACCCGAACGGATCTTAGATTCTTATATCTGAAAAACCGAAACCGAACCGAACCGAACCAAGAACCGAATGGGTATCCGAAATACAATTATATACCTTTAATATTAATTATATTTAGACTTGATAACCCAAAATTACAATTATAAATCCGAAGATATATATGAATTATTTTTATATCAAAATGATTGAGATACCCAAAATAACCAAAATATACCAAGTTTTTAGTTATATTTGTTAAGTTTTGACCAAATTTTATTTAAATTTAACCAATTTTCATTTTATTTTTATGATTTTTCGGGTACTCGAATGGAACCGAACCGAACCCAAACCGAAATACTAAAATATCCGAATGGATATTAAATTCTAAACTCGATTAACCGAAAACCCGAAAAAACTGATTGGTTCGAGATATCCGAACGCCCATGGCTTAGATGAGGACATGAAAAGAACTTATTTCACCACTACTAATACAGCTCAATTAATTGAGTTAAAAGAGATGCACTTTGCATCATGGTTACGAAAGCATGCAAGTATTAAGTTAATATTTTTTAAATCTCATAAGTACGGTCATATATACATATAAGTAAAGTGCTGTTTATGGTAAATTTGCTAAATTAAGGTGATTTTCTATATATAATAGTTATTTAATTTATGTAAAATTTGCTAAATTTTTCGTGTTCCCGCTAGTAACTATATGTATAATTCCCGCGTGTTTGTATTTTACCTCACTTTTGTAGAGAATATCCTACTAAATATTTGGCTTATCCCATATCAGAGATACGATCAGATTTTATTGTTCTTGTATATATCTCCACAACAAAACCACAGCTTTTAACTAAACAAACACAGAACAAAGCTTCAATCTTTTCTTTGTCCACAATCCGATCCAATTGCTCCAACACTCTCTACCGCCCAATTCGCAGACCCAGCTGAAGTAACCGAGTTCGTTGTCAACAAAGGAAATGGCGTAAAGGGTTTATCAGAAACAGGAATCAAAGCTCTTCCAGATCAATACATTCAGCCGTTCGAAGAATGGCTCATCAACAAATTCGTCAACGAGACTGACGAGAACAGAGTCGCTGAAGCCATATGTGATGGTGCTGAGAAATGGGGTTTCTTTCAAGTGATCAGTCATGGAGTTCCTTTGGAAGTTCTTGACAACGTGAAAGCTGCTACTCACACATTCTTCAATCTCCCCGTGGAGGAGAAGAGAAAATTCACGAAAGAGAATTCTCTTTCGACGAATGTTAGGTTTGGGACGAGTTTCAGTCCTCGTGCAGAGAAAGCTATCGAGTGGAAAGATTATCTTAAGTCTCTTCTTTGTCTCTGAAAAGCAAAGGAGAAAAGCAAAAAAGCTTCCAAGAATCAAATGTTTGATCGAAATGGGCTGGGACCTCATAAACACCGAGCATTTTTGGTAAGCGACATTGTTTATTTTTTCTTTTTTTCTAAGCATTTTTAATAACATTTTCCTACGTTGATATTTTGTAGAAAGAAAAGACAGGAGATGCATCGTACATTGAGGCTCTTCGGGAGACGCACAAGAAATATGATGGATCATTTGTGGATGAAAGGGCAAGGATGATCAGTGAAGGATTTGAGAAGAGTGTCGCTGGTAATATGCTCGGAGATGATATTCCAACAACAGAAGAACTTCCTCCCGAGAAAAAGAATGAAATGTATTTGAAGGTAATACAATAATTTTTATGAAGCTTATATTTTGATTCTCAAGATTTCATCATTAATTTGTTGTTTTACATACATTATTACTATGTTCTACAATTATTTGATCCAACGAAAGATCGTTTGTTCAGTGTTCGGTTTAGGAGCACTTCTCATTGAACTTTCAATCAATGGTAGCACTTCTCTCCTGGTTTTATTTTAATTCATTGATTTTGATTCTATTTTCTCCTGGATTTGTTTAATCAAAGAGTATGGAGGCATCCGAGCTTGTAGATCGTTTTTATTTTTTGATATTGGTTCGATTTCTCTCCTGAATTTGTTTAGGGATCGAAGATTGATTGATCTGTTTGAAGGATTTAGTGTTTGATATTAGGAATTGATATTTGTACCAGATATAAGTTTAATTCGTGTAGTTTTTGAAGGATTTGGTGTTTGATAATAGGATTTAGTAAGAAAATCAAAGATAGAATAATTGGCAAGAAAATCATGTAAAGTGTATGTTTTGTGACTTAGTTTTATGGATATAGATCAATGATATGAGGTGTGGCATCTACATTAATTTCCCTTTCTTGGAAGTAGTTTTTATGATGTTTGACATTTGTTGAGTCGTGGGAAATAGGTGTTGAGAAGGGATCGAAAGATCCGAAGCAAGATAAAGTTGGGATGATAACAATAGACCAACTACGCACAATTGCAGCAGAGAAGCTCCCCGATCTGAACTGCACGACCATTGAATCTGCTATGAGAATCATTGCAGGAACTGCAGCTAACATGGGGATCGACATAGACCCTCCAATTCTTGAACCCAAAAAGAAAGCAGTTTTGTTGTAAAAGCTGTTTCTGTTTTGATTACTTGCCTGAATTCATATCTAAATGTAATTTCCAACAAGACACGAGAGAGAAAATCCATATAAATATTATTTTTGCGTAAATTACAGTCTTGGTGTTCAACATGTGTATGTGTCCAAGAAGAGGATCGTTTATATGTGTTATCAGAAATGAAATTCACAGGTGCAACGCATGAATGGTAATGGCCTTGGAGGAAAGTGAATTATTAATTTCCGTTTGTCTCTACGCAAAACCAAAGTTTCTTCTACATTCTGCGAGTATAGAGAGGCTGGCTTTAATGCCGCCAACAAATTGAACCGTCATTAAGATTAAGCACAAAATTATAATTTTTTTTTTTTAAGAATCCCATTAGGGATTCTACCTTTGGAGCATACAAAATTAAAAGTTCTTAGAAAAGGTTCTTAACTTAAAATGTATGATTAAATATTCATAAGAACCTTTCATGGGGTTCTTGCAATAATTATGCCCTTAGATTTTGTAAAATTTGATTATTTGCAAAAATTGGTTCTTTTTATTCCTTTTTGCAATATTATAATGACAATTAGTGTTGCAAAATAAACTGCAATATAAAGAACTCACAATAAATTATTAAGATATATAATTTTGATATTGCAATGAATTAAAAATTGTTGCAATGCAAGTTTAAAAATAATCCTAGCAAATTTGTAACAATATTTACAATGCAAGTATAAAAATAATTCTTGCAAATTTGTAACAATATTTGGTATACAATTTTACGTAGCAAAAGATTAATAAAAATTTAGAGTTGCAAACGAACGTTGTAATCTTACCACAAATTTACTTTAATTTTTTTGTTGCGTGAATACGACAAATATAGCAAGAAATAATCTAATTGCAAATCTGCAATAGCATTTGCTATACGTGTTTGGTAGCAATAATTTGCAATTATTTAAGAGTTGCAAAATATGTCGCAATCATACGACAAATTTTCAGTGAAAATATTGTTGCATTAATACGACAAAGATAGTAAGAGATTAATTCATTGCAAAATTGGCGACGTATGTGCAACAAATACGAATTTGCAACATGCAAACAGCAACACTATAAAATTTGTCGCAATTATATTGCGAATTTTATATTTGCAACAATATCTTGACATATTGTAACAATTTTTCTTTGTTGCATTATGCCTATTTTCTTGTAGTGAACATGGCCTAATTATTGTTTCTTTTTTCCAAGACCATTCATAAAACATTGTGTTATACATAAATTTACCATGACAAAACTTAGATAAATTAAGTCATTCGATAAATTTCTCAATGTAACATCTAAAAAATCATATTTCAAAAAGCAAAAAAAAATTATGTGTGGAAAAAAAAACTGCACGTATGCGCGGATATTAGCCTAGTTTAATTTAAAACAACCATTATACGCCCTAACACTTTAAACTGTATTTAAAAACCAAACTGATGGCTTAAGCTCCTCATATTTCACAAACCCTTAATAAAAGTATATTGTATATAAACCCTAAACACTATAAACCATAAATAATAAAATCTAAACACTAAATCCTAATCCGTTGGAATCTGACTTCTAAACCCTAAAATATAAACCCCCGATCCAAACATCCTAAACCCTATTAACCGTCTTAAATTTTGGTGATGGTCATCAACCTTCAAAATCTTTTATATAACTTTTTGAAACTTTCACAAGGTTTTGAAAACTTTTACCTGCTTATATAAAATTTGACGTCTTCACCCTAAACACTTTAATTTGTAAACAACCGTTGTTAGCCTTGTTGAAACTCATAAACCCCTAATAAAATGATTTCTTTTTTAAGTTGTAATAGTCATATATATAATCACCGGATTTTAGAGATAGTATCCGAGATTGGCAACAAGATATGTTTTTGCCAATAACGTTCACATTGCATTATACGACAAATACCATTCTTTGTTTTTTTTTGTTGGTAAATAAAAATAGGATTAAGCTATTGAAAAAGTCAATTGTTTGTTTTATAAATAAAAATAGAATTAGCATCCTCCCCTTCTTCATAGGAATCGATTCCCAGTTTCCAATTTTCATGTTTTGTAGGAACTATATTGATTCTAATTTCTTATTTAAAGGACTTAAAACAAAATGAAAGAAAAACAGAGAATATTCCTACAAATTAAATAAAGTCATCTTGACCAGCTTCTATAATGAAGATCATTCGATTCATTCCATTGATGCTCGTTGCCATCATCATACTCTTGACATCATTTCCGGTTCCGATCAAAACCGTCGGTGCTGCGAATGTGCCAGTGCCAGCAGAATGCAGAGGGGAGATTGAACCTTGCATCCTTCTGTTGGAATTGTGGTTGAAAACAGGAAACGTAAAAGATTTCAGAATAAGCAAAAGAAAAGTAGAAACTATAATTAAGAAAGACTTGTTTATTAATTTGAATAATGAAACTTGCTCTCGTGAGCTACATATTTATAGCTAAAACTTGACTTATTCTTCTATGAATGTTTCTTAAACACTAAAAAGGAAAAACTAGTGAATTGGTAATTTAACTAAAACATAAAGTAAATTTCCAAGTTGCATATTAGTACTCTTCTAATTTTGTCATAACTTGTAAGTATCTCCATGTGCAAGGCACATGTTTGTTAATCCACCATATGCTTCTCACGTGACTTCTTCTTCTTCTCAATACTCCTTTTCTCTTCAGGGCTCATCTTCACAATTGCACAACCAGCGAATCCTTCTTCGACTTTTGTTTCCCCTTTCACATATTGAATCAAAGCTGATGGTGAGAATCCAACACCTTCCCTTAATAAACGGAGCCCTAGGGCCAGGAGGTTGTTGCGTTAAATATAGACTAGCAAATTCGAAACCATGTTGGAATAAACTCATTACGTCCCGTGATCCTAAGCTAAACCTAGCTGCTTATTCTATTTTTGAAAGTTGTAACCCCAATTGTGCAAAGATCTAGAGATTATTATACATATAATTTGAAAAATTAATTATAACAATATAGTACACATATTTTGAAATAATGTAAAAATTATGGTTGGTTTTATATGGTTAAATAAATTATTATTTTTAATATTTGTTTTTCTATATGTATGTCAGTAATTAAATGTGCGTTTGTAGTACTATCTCGTTTCTTTTTTTTGTGCAAACTAGGTAGGTAGCCTGTGCCTTGCGCGGTCAGCGAAGTTTTATCAATTAAAACATAAACAATATATCATACATGTCGCCATATTTTTGAAGAATTTTGAGAATTTGTTTGATGTTGAAAACTTGACATATACCAAATTGTGCATCTTGCACCGTTTGTGCTATGGCTCTCATAAGATATCTGAAAATTAAAATAGATTAAACAATGTCATATGACAATATAAATTTTTTATCAAAATATATTTATTATCGTTTAAAACATAAACAATAGATCATATCTGTAGCCATCGTTTATACATGTAATGAACTATATATTTAATACATTATGGCGCAAGCATGAATAGTTTATTGTTTTTACTTATTCTCCTTCTTCTCCGACTTCTTATTCATCTTCTTCTAATTATTCTTTCTCTTCTCCAAATTCTTCATGTTCTTTTTCAATGTTTTTCGTACCCTAAATCCTAAACCTTACGTCTCTTCATTCTTATTTTGGTTGTTATTTTCCTTTTTCTTCCTCTTTTTCCTCATATTTTTTTTCGAATTATTCTTCATCGGCTTTGTCTTCTCCGAACTTCTCTTTAATCTTTTTGTTTTTCATCTTCTTCGTCTTTTCATTCTTCTTCTTCGTCTTCTACTTGTTCTTCTTTATCGTCTTTTTCTTCTCTAACTTCTTATTCTTCTGATATTTTTTCAGTCTCTTTCCTCATTTTCACCTTCTTCATCTTTCCGATTTTTTTCCTCTTATTCTTTATATGTTTGTTTTTCTTCCATGGTCTTTCCTTCTTCCACTTCGTCTTGTATGTTCCGGTTTTCTTCTCCGAATTTTTCTTTATCTTCTTCCGGTTATTTTTCTTCTTTATCGCATTCTTGTTTATTCAACGTCTTCAACTTAACATGAGAATTTATAACATACAAAAGCCTAAAAATGGGAAATGCCACACATCATGACGAACTAAACTCTTTCTTTCTTCTAACATTAGACACAAAACTCATTTCTTTATTCTAAAATTTAATTCACTACTAAATGAAATTTTTTTAATACAATGCAAGTTTCAGAGACCCAATAAGAAATTTTGGTAATTTTCTATGTGTTTTATGTTTAATTGTCTCTCTTCCCGTAGGAGAGGTGAAAATCATCACATTACCTTCACCACCTCCTTTGAGTTAGATGTATAACACTTCCCATTGTGAAGTTCCTAAAACTGTCGGATCTCCAAAATTTACAAATTCTACAGCCACCATTTGTTTCTCTGGTGTATAGTTCACCACGGTAATTAACATCATATCGTTGCTTCTCGAAGGTATATTTGGCCATTTTTCTTCCACAATTTCACCCATACCGGATTATCCTCTTATACAAAACTACAAACCATGTCAATTCACCAACACGAAATCAATAGCCTCAAATTTCACATCTATTTCTTCCTCGATAATTATCTACATGTTCTTCTTTTTCTTCTTCAAAAAAGATCTCCGTTTTTATTTGTCTTCTTCTTCCTTCTCCCATTTCAACGCCGTTGACTTCTTTTTACAGGTTTTCTTCTCCAAATTCTTCATCTTCTTCTCCTTCTTATCCTTCAATGTCTTCGGATTTTCCTACTTATTATCATTCTTATTTTTCTTCTGATTTTTATTTTTCTTTTCTTCGTCTTTTCCTTCTTCTTCTTCTTCTTCTTCTTCTTCTTGTTCTTCTTCTTCTTCATCAAATTCGTCTTTCTCTTCTTCTTCTTCTTCTTCTTATGCTTTGTCTTATTATTCTTCCTTCTTCTTTACCTTTTAGATTTTTTTTTCGCATGTTCCTTATTCTTTTTCATGGTCCTCGATTTCTTCTTCTTCTTTTTCTCCCGTTTTATAGTCGTCTTCTTCTTTCTCCCATTTCAAAACATTTGTCTACTTTTTCTTCTTCCTCTTTTGCTTTGTACTATTCTTCTTCATATTCTTTATCTTTCGTTTTTTCTGTATTTTCCTTATTATTTTTCATCGTCTTCGACTTCTTCTTCTCCGAATTCTTCTTCTTCTTTTTCCAGTTTTTATTTGTCTTCTTCTTCCTTCTCACATTTCAACGCCGTTGACTTATTTTTCTTCTTCTTACGGTTTTTCTTCTCCAAATTATTTATCTTCTTCTCTTTCTTATCCTTCAATGTCATCATATTTTCCTACTTTTTATCATTCTTATTCTTTTTCTGATTTTTCTTTTTCTTTTCTTCGTTTTTTCCTTCTTCTTCTTCTTCTTCATCAAATTCGTCTTTCTCTTCTTCTTCTTCGTCAAATTTGTCTTTATAATTTTTATTTTTATTTTTAAGGAATTGCTTTATAATTTGAAGAAAGAAAAGAAAAATACAGCTCAGCCCAGGCAATGTTTTTGGGAACAAAAACAATAGAATAAGTGGAAGCCCACTTATTGAAAGCAAATACATGAGAACCTCAACAAAGAACAAGCTTAATAAAAGAGAGTAACGTGAAGCCGACAAAGTCGAAGAAGGAGCCCTTTGCCGACTCAGATGATGAGTAGAGGTTGATCGTGCAGTTTTGATATCAGAGTTGCCGAGTCAGTAATGGCAATTAAAGATCGAGTTGCAGAACCAGTAATGGCAATCCAAAGACCGAACCCAGAAGAAGCCATCGAGTTGACGTAGAGAATAATCTCAAAATCGAAGGAGCCTAAATAAAAGAGGAGATTCTGTCCGCACGCAGAGTATCATGTTCCAGCAGCTGAGAGCCACAATTGGAGCATGCTTGAGGCAGTATTAGGGCTTGATTAATGGTAGCTTGAGATAGGGTTCCAGATCGTTGAATCAATTAGAGCCAGGAGAGATTCGATAGATCTGAAATTCTGCTGATGGCGGCGATGGTTTCTAGCCTCGATTAATTAACTGATTGTAAGAAAGGAAAAAACAAACCAAACGAACCTCTATTTCTCATATGTATTATATATATCACCGGTAGATACCCCTTAGTTGTCAGATTATTCACTACGCTCCATTTCAAACTAGGGGTGGGCACTTCGGTTTGTGGTTTGGTTTCGGTTCGGTTTTTTTGGTTTTTCGGGTTTTCGGTTTTATAAAAATTCAAACCATATAAAAACCATATATATTTCGGTTTGGTACGGTTCGGTTTTTAACGGTTTTTAACGGTTTTCGGTTTATCGGTTTTATAAAAAATGAAACCATTTAAAATCCATATGCAATTTTGGCTCGGTTCGGTTTGGTTCGGTTACGGGTTTTAGTTTGGTTCATAACTTTTGATAAGGCTCATACAATAAACAAAAATAAAATGAATGTATAAATAATATATTAAGCTAATAAGTAGGCATACTAATAAGTGCAAAAACAAAAAGAATTCAAAGACTATAATCCAAATCAAATTGTTCGTAAATCCAAATCATCAATAAAAATCAAGACTAAAAAAAACCTAGAAAATAGATGAAAAGAAGAAAATTCAGATTCTTATCATCGTCATCAGCCACGATTGTTGGTCTCCTCATGTTTTTTATGAATCTCTGATCAACAAAATTAACAACAAATAAACATTGAGAATTATCTATATTTACATACGATCTAAATATATTATAATGTATTTTAAGACCATGAGGAAAGGGAATACTTTCAAAACGTACATACGTAATCAAACACGAGCTTGAACAATAATTAGAAAACAAACCCAGAAAGAGAATAAATTAGATATCTAGAACTAGAAGATGAGTTATGAAGAAGAAGATACGATTATTAGAGGAACCACCCACATGCCACATCCACATTTTGGTTTGTTTTGTACTAGGGTTTAGGGTTTTCTTATTTTATAGATTTTGTTTTTAAGTCTTAAATTTTAACTCTTAAACTAACTCCGAAGATATTGGATAAATGATAAATCTAATTTGAACCAAAAAACAAGAATGGATAAATGATAAATCTAAACTAAACCAAAAAAATATGAAGCTATATAAAATTAATCTAAAATATAAAAACCGAAAAAAACCATTCGGTTTTACGGTTTTAAACCAAACCAAACCGAAACCGAACTCTTAACAAAAATGATAACCAAATGAGTTTTTAGGTTACACCATAACCAAACCATATAATTTATTTCGGTTTGGATCGGTTCGGTATTTTCGGTTACGGTTTTTTTGCCCACCCCTATTTCAAACTAAACAAAAACTAGCATCGATTTAAATTCGTATTAATCAAACAATTAACATGAAAATAAAAAAATTGAGAATACACAAAGCCAAAACAGCAAGAGGAGATGATTGACAAAGAAATACTTCAGAGACAACATTAATGAAAAAAAAATACACATTACCACCAAAAACCAAAAAAAAACTGAACGAACCTCGAAAACTTATTTGAATTTTATCACCGATCGGTAGCTAACTCCTCTCTAACCACCAGATTATTCACCACGCACCCTTCAAACCAAAAAAAAAAAAAATTATCCACGATTAATTTAGATCCATATAAAACAAACAATCAACAACTATACAAAAAAAAATCGAGAATACACAAAGCGAAAACCTATAAGAGGAGATGTTAGACAAACAATCATATCTGAACAAAAATAACAGCACTCACACATCTATACCTAGAAAACTAATATAGACCTAAAATATAAGAACGACACTAAGGGGGTGTATTGAACTGAGTATTTAGAGTGATTTGAGTTTTAATAAGATTTCATATGATTTTGATAGTTTTGGCCAATGTTCGAAAAGGCGCTAGGCGCTAGGCAGGCGGCCGGGCACTGATTTGCGCCTAGACCAAAAAGCGGTGATTAATCGGTGATTAATCAGCGATTACTTTTGAACATTTTTTTTTTATTTTAAAGTTTATATGTATATAAGTTATAAGTTATGAATATATGAATCAAAACAAGTATGAAATAAGTTTTTTTGATTATCAAAGTAACAAAATATTAGGAAATTAAGTTCAAATTCACATCTAAATTCCAAAAACAAAAAAGAAATACAAACATATGATGCAAAAAATAGATTTGTCTTGATATTGAGAGACAAAAAAAAAGTACAAGGAGAGAAAAATCTTCATCATCTTCTTCAATGATCAAATTAGCATGTGTGTTGTACTTCTAGATGTATTTCCAAAACTTTGTAACAGACCATATGTCCGT
>PKML01016699.1:104507-199560 GCA_002933935.1 Eutrema yunnanense
TAATTTGTTTGTGGTTTCCAGCTTCCACTAAAAATCGAAAGCCAAATCACAGCGTAACTCCACACGTGCTCTTCCTTTGTTTTTCTTCGTCAGTGCCTTCTTTATAAGTTATTTTTCTGGTCACTTTTTAGTTCAATTTTTTTTTCCTTAATTCAGGATTATGCTTTTGCTCTTAATAATTGGCTCAATGTTTTTGAAGTTTAATATACTAATTAGTTATATGCTAAGTGGGCTGGAAATTTCGTAAGTGCCTTCACGACTGTTTCGATTATTGTAAAGGTTAAGGAATCTTGGTTATACGAATCTCCATCGTAATTGTCAGATTTGTACTTCTTTTTAGAGAATTATGAGATACTTCTTTTAATAGCTGTATTACGATCCTGTTTATAAGTAAAGTTCAGATTCCTGAAAATATAATTTTCTAGTCAAAAATAAAACATAAACTTAATACTATATATAGTATAAAACTTTAAACAAAACCATTGGCTTATGCGTATTTAAAACGTTAATAATAAGGAATTATATGAAAAAGAAAAAAAACTGTAAATGTTAGTTTGAAAGAATGAGATTATCGAAGCTCTTTTGTCCAATGGTAATGGTTGAATGTTTTTACATTAGGTATAGAGTTCGTTTTTTCTTAAGAGAATGCAAAGTCTTGTTAGATTAGGAAAAGTGAGTTTACTAGAACATTTAGTACTCCCTCTGTTTCATAATATAAGATGTTTTAGAGTTTTTATTTTGTTTCAAAATATATGATGTTCTCACTTTTCAATGCAAAATTTAAATGTATTTAGTGTTTTATGACCATTTGTATTCTGTAGTTTTTTTTATGATTTGTTTAATTGTTTTAAATTAAATATTAAAGAATTATTTTTTAAAGAACAATTAATTTTTTAATCTTTGTGTTTTTAGTCAAAACATCTAATATTTTGAAACAGAAAGAGTATAAAGCATATAGAATTAACTATCGTAATTTTATGTGTTAAAGATAAATTGATCTATCCTAATTCTGAGGCGAATAGAATAGTTAAATTTAAAATACCGTGTCTTTTACCAATGCTCCAGGCCTCCAGCTTGTAAAGATTTGCTATAAAACTTGTGCTGTTACTTAAGTACTTTATTTTTTAATATACAATTTATTACAAGTAAAATAATTTAATTTATTTTCATTGAAACCCATATAAAACATTTTCATTAGAACTGAGCATGTTAGTTCATATGTGTCACCACTTGCTATCTCTCCTAGGTTCAGATTTAAATTAGTATGTGATCTCCTTTAAACATATGGTAGCATCTCGTAAACCACGAATAAATAATGGCAAAAAATGTTATTGCTGCATTTCAAAACCAACGACTGCTTGAATTACATTGGCCGTTAATTTTCTCTATACATATAACTGAGACTTTATTTCGAATGAATTGTCTTTCAATCAATGAATATATATTTTTCTTCTTTTGTGAAAGTTTTCTATTTGCATGTTAAATCCCTAAGTTTACCCTTTAACAAACAAACAAAATTTCCCTAATTGTTTGGCTGTACGGTCATGAGATGGCATTTTTTGTTTGTTTGCGAATGCTTTTATGATTTTATCCATTTATTAGGCCACTCAACCAATTATTTACGAAAAACTATCTTTATTCCCAAAATTAAACCCAACACTTTTATATGTTTTCAACATTTAATCCGAAATTTACTTAATGTTATTAACCATCCTATTGAAAACTCATTCACAACTTTGATTAGTTTTGTTAATGGTACATGCTGGTTCGGATTTGTTGGGTTCATCCTCCCATAGTATGCGACAAGTTAATAATATATGACCAGGGGATCAAGAGATTGAGTTTAGTGCTAATAAACAATCATAAAGTTAAAACAGATGCTCTGGTTTCGGGCATGTATTGTATGGGACTTGACCTAAAACCTGCTAGTTATTCAAAAAAAAAAAGAAAAAAAAGTTAAAACAGATGAAAATTATCTCATTTAACAACTATATAACATTTATAACTTATAAAAATAAGATTAATATCCGATATAATCACTTGAGTATTATCATTCTTCCAAAAGTCGAGGGTTTAACAAATTAGTTGGATGTATGAGGGTACGGTTCCGGTGATCAAACATGTAAATTTTTTGTTTTTGTTTTTGCTTTTTCATAAAATCAAACACAATTAGCCAGTTAGACGTCTAATTAATTGTTTAGTTGTTGGGTTAGACTATCTGATTAGTAAAAAAAGGGATAGTAAGATAAATTGTTCCATGTGATCGGTTTACAATTACATACTAAATAACATATTTTAGACATTTAATTAGCGAGTAGCTCCTCCTAAAACATCGGTATGATATAATCATATGAAAAAAGAAAAAACCAAAACAAAACCGATAATTGAATGTCAATCACGTAGCAATTAAATGGAGACAATGAAAACGAATAGGGTGAGCAAGAGAAACAAAGGTTGGCCCTTTGGCAAATGGACAACATGTGCACTTCACGTGTGCCTTAATCCTCCTTCATTATCATACTATATTATCCTTTTTTCCACCTTCTCTTCTATTCTTTCATTTTGTACTTTTTATCTATCATTATTGTACTTTTTTTTTTTTGTCAATCAATTTCTTCTCATTGCTTAATCTTCCATAATACAACTAAAGGGAATTATCCATCCTCTTAGATACTGACAATACAATTTAAAAACATTAAAACTAGAATCAGATAGAGAGTAATCAAATGACAGCGAATTCGAAACTAAGTTCGAATGCGTCGATAGGATCTTCACGACAACGTTGGAATGATTGGACTTAGACACAACAACACCAAAAGATAAACTTGGGATAAACTTGAAAGTAGTGGGAACTAAACTTTGGGTGAGGCTTGTGATGTCCTCGATACCCAAAAAGTTAGTAGCACAAGAGCCTGAGATGATGGCTCTATCCAGATGTAAGGATTCAAATTCTACTGAGAAAGTCCTTATTTCTTCAGAGGCAGCTTGGGAGGCTGCACGGATTGACACCAAAGACGAAGAAGCCTCGGATTTACTCAAATGACCCTCGCTTAGGCAATTAACACCTGTGAGAGTTTCAAGGATGGGTATGGACACCAACGGCACCATTGCCTTGGATTTACTCCTGTTACCCTCTTGCCATCGAAGGTTTGAAGGTGGTAGCAGAGTCTTAGCGATGTGGCTGGTCGGAGAGTCAGTTGAAGTCGAACCGGGGAAGCACTCAAAGCCATCAAGAGTCCTCGCAAGAAACCTAGAAGAGCTGCTCATATTCGAATTTACTTGGCCCAAAGAGAGCCACATGGATGATTCTTTGGGAAAGAAGAACAAGATCGTGAACGTGGCGGGGAAGATGAGACTGCTCGGAGAAACTCCGACAAGAGGGTCATCGGCAGGGAGTATGCCAGAATGAGCAAAGGGGTCGGCGAGGGTTTTCACCAAAGCACCGAAGGTGAGGATGGGGCAAGTTAAGAGACAAGCGGAGGAAGCTTTGGTTGTTTCAGAAATCAACCCGAAGCAAGACAGATCCGGCGACGTGAAATGACTCGCAACCGACGGGTCAGAAGGAAACGCTGATGACTGCGGAGGAGAGACAACAAACGGTGGCAGCAGAGGTCCACGGCTATCCGGCGGATCAGGGGGGTCCGGTGGATCCGGCGGCAGCCCATAAGACGTCACCGGCGGCGCAGGAGAGGGATCCGCCTTCGCTGGATCTGGAGGCTCCCGAGGTGGGGCGCTTTCATGGTTACAGGTCTGCAGCGACTCAGCCATGGGGGATGCTAGGAGCGATCTTTCTCGACGGAAGGCGGAGGCCGCGGAGGGAAGAGAAGACGGAGACGCCGAAGGAGAGAGGGAACGGATCTTCGGGAAGCTTGGATGTTCCCGAGAGAGAGGAAGCCAACACCGGTGAGGAGGAGAACCTAACGGAGCTCGAACGCCGGCTGGAAAACCTTCATGTCGAATCAGATGCGGCTGTCTCGAGTCCCGTGCCTGAGAGAGAGGAGACTAGGGCGAACTCAAATGGGGCAACATTATTCTCCGGTTTTTCTATCATTATTGTACTTTTTACTCTAAATTATTCCTTCATTACCATTATTTATCCGAAATAACAAAAACAAAACGCAATATGGTGGTAGCTAGAGTTTCAAGGGTCCATCTCATTCACGTCCCTGTGACATCTAGCGAATGACTTTTGGTGAAGACATATTATATGTCCATATCGATCTGATCATGCATGTTTCCTTTACTGATTGATTGGACGAACTAATACAAAGACTTATTACCATTATATTCTCTTCCTAATAAGACGATCTTTAATTCTCTCCGATCCGTTCAATAGAGAAAATTGCCTATTTAGAAGTCTAGAACTGCTTATTTATATAATTCCTAAATATTGTTGTAATTAAATCTCATACATATATTTTTATCATTGAATATTTAACTTACGTGTCCTTTATAAAGTTTTCAGATCTGTCTACAAATAATCTACATACGTGATATATGGTATTCACTTGTACATGGTCGAAGGTGCACTATATAAATATATATATCGACCCGTACATGCAGATTATTGTGAATAACTTTATTCATAGTTAGAAAAATATGTTTTTCTACGTATCTTTATTTGTTAGAAAAAAACCCTGAGGTATACAAAATATTGTGAATAACTTTATAATTGACTGTATGTGAGATATCGACCCGTACATGCATGTGAACATGACTTTTGTGATTGTGAAATGTGGTAGGGCTGGGCGTTTTATGATATAAGTCATAGGATTAGTAACAATGAACAAAAATCAAAGATGGCTTAAGTTTTCAATTTAAGTATTTAGGCCTATAAAAGAACATTTCACTTTTATTCATTTTGAAGCTGTTGTAACTCTGTTGAAAAGAAAACAAAAAGAAAAACATATCTTTGGTGTTATTCAAAGAATAACCAAAATTTATTTTCATCCAAAAATCCTAAAATCATTTGGCCTTAATCAGAAGATTATGGAAAACATAATGCTTAGACTGATTATTTATCTTAACATAAAAACAATTCTTATTTGATGTCTTTCTTAAAAAATATATATATAAATACAACTTTTTGTTGTTTGCCAATTAGATATAAATATTTGATTAGGTTGATTAGAAACCACAGTAACCAGTTAAAAAATGATTAATCTTATAAATGAGGCTTGATTCTCAATTATTTTTATCGAGTTAGTGAAAATGATAAAATTTAGTTAGTAAAATGGCATTTAGTCTCCCATTTTTATTGTATATTACAATAATAGTTTATATATGGCTTAAAAATAATATAATCGCAACCTTTTATTAATTTTCTACCATATATATTTTCGACAAAATTTCATATGTACACTACATTTTATTAGTTAGTAAGAATTATTTTTGTGAATATTGGAAGAGCAAGAAGAAGAAGGACTGTACATATGAGATTGTGTCGAAACTACTTTGAAAACATTTAACTGTATTTGAATTTTCGCGATAGTTTCATTATTTATATAGTTTTTTTAATAAGGAAAAAGAAAATGCAAGAAATGATTTAAGGGGGAAGTCCACTCAATAACATGAAACATCTTGGACCACGATATTTCCGATCTTACTATTCTTACGAAACAACCTTGTACCTAACTAGTGAATATTGAGCTTCCTTGATCACACAAACAGAATCATTGAAATTTCTAAAGTTTATCACTTAGAAATTTATCACTTATCTTTCATGTAAGCAAATGTACTCGTGAATCATTGAAATATCTAAGGGGATGTATTCAATCAAATGATTTGAGTTTTGAAAAGTGTTTTTTTGATGATTTTGATAATTTTTGGTGAATTCAATGAAATTGTTATGATTAATTTGTTGTTAAATTTTCAGAATTATAATTTGAAACTATGAAATTTGGAATTTTGTATTTTAACTATTAAAATTCTTATTACGGTTGTTACAAGGTTGCAGAAGATAAATAAAATCTGGTTTGATTGTGTTAAATTTAGAGAAATTATAAAAAACTTTTACAGGATTAGAACGTAATTAAAAAAAAAAATCTATATGAATAGTAGGTTATACATTTATATACCAACATGATGCACGAAAGTTTTTTATACGCCTTAATTAAGTCTATCCAAAATTATTCTTGAGCTTATAGAATAGTATAAAGTTATCTTCCACTTTGTCCCCTTGTTGGTACACATTTTAATAGGATTCTTCAGCTTCCACTAAGTTAATATGCGAAAGAGCAAAACATATTTTTAGATTCGAAAGAAAAGAGAAATTGGAACATTGTGGTGTACTGGTGTGGATTCCACATCATCTACAAATGAGTATAGAGATTATTTATTTATTTAACATTTTCTTTTTCAAATGTTCGAAATTTTTAGAAAACATTATATATCGTTGGTAGTTTTTTCCCTGCATCCACATATCATTATTGTTCGGGCACAATGAATATGAAATCAACAATGTTGATCAAGTGAAAATCATAATTAAAAATAATAATAATTACGAGGCAGAAATTGATGGTAATAATTTGGCAGAAAATATATATATATATTTTTTAAAGTAAAATAAAAGAGAGCTCTCTGCAGGCCCAGAAAACTTAGGATGGGCCCAACAAATCATCATCAAGCCCTTTTCTTGTTTTTCTCTTACTCCCTTAAACTTAGGATGGGCCCAACAAATCATCATCAAGCCCTCTCGATATTTCGATCTGCTCTCTTTTCTTCTCCAGACTTGCTTGTTATTTACCCATTGTTTCGATCTCTGTCTTCGTATGTATCTCTGATTCAGAGACGCGGCTTCGGCGACGAGAAACATCTGCGGTTTCCTGATCTGAGTGGTTTAATGGCGTCTGGGATCGTCGGAGGAGGGGGATCGTTGTCGGAGGTATACAGTAGTGCGAAAAGGATTCTACTCAGGGCTCGGGACGGAATCGATAGGTTGGAGAGGTTCGAGTCCGGTGCTCCTATGGATTCTTCCGATCTTTCCTCCTCCGTGAAACGAGACATCACTGAGGTCCAATCTCTCTGCTCCAACATGGACGGTCTCTGGCGCTCAATCTCTGTTAAATCCCAGCGCGATCTCTGGAGAAGGTTAGCAATTCGTCCTTGGCTTTCCAAGAAAATTGAAATATCAAAATTATCGGAGAATCTTAGATCAAGGACTTTGCCGTCTGTAAATTATTTCTTGAATTCAATCCAGAAAAGACGTGTAATATTCTTCGTGTAAAGTTCCAAGTTTACACACATTTTCATAGATCATCCAAATGGTTTCTGAAGCTACTGTGCTTAGACGTTAGAATAGTTTCTTCTGTATACTATGTCAATGTACGTTGAAATGACGAGCATTTTGCAGAAAGACTGAACAAGTGGGAGAAGAGGCCGAGTATTTGAACCAAAGTCTGGAAAAATACATGTGGAGGAATCAGAGAAGGATGTTGGAAGCTAAAGAGAAGGCGGATTTGTTAGGCAGAAGGAGCGGAGAGGGAGCTCACATTTTGCAAATATTTGATGACGAAGCTCAAGCAATGACCTCTGTCCAGAATTCAAAGAGATTGCTCCAAGATTCATATTCAACTGGAGTTGCTATCCTCTCCAAATATGCTGAACAAAGGGATCGTTTGAAGGTAACCCTATACCTGAAACTCAATCTCCATTTTTGATGCCATTAACATTGGGTTTGTTCAATTCACAGAGGGCACAGCGTAAAGCTTTGGATGTTCTGAACACCGTAGGGCTCTCCAACTCTGTACTGAGGCTCATTGAGAGGCGCAATCGTGTTGACACATGGATCAAATACGCCGGTATGATCGCAACACTTGTCATATTGTATCTGTTCATAAGGTGGACACGCTAGACTTGAGGAAATCGGAACGACTTAAGTACACAGATTGTATGTAGAGAGTTATGTGACTTGTTGTGCGTGGTGTAAAGGATGCAATTTGTTTTTGTTTATGCCTCTTACAAGTTACAAGACATTTCTGGCATCAAGTTGAGAATGTCAAAATAGTATCCATTTTTCTCGATTTCCTTTGCGTTGAATATGCTCTTTTCATTGATATTCCCAAATGAGACATTCTATAAAGCTACACTAATAGTTGGACAAGCAAAAACAGAGTTTTGTGATGTCTCTCATGGATTTGTTTTGGTGAAGTGGCTAGAACAGAAAGTGGCAAGTCTCTAGAATTGGTTGGTTTGATACCAACGAGAGATAAATCCTACCCCTAAATCGTCTTGGCACAATTAGTATCGTATTTCTGGATTCACAAGTGAGGCCAAATATTCGACTTTTAAAAAAAATTCATAACGTAGTTTTATAGTATGTTGACAGTTTCTGAATGGAGTTGTTTTTCATATTTAGCCAGTTGAGGGTAGAATTGAAAACAATTGAAAGTACGAGGGTTTTGTTTGCAATACTCCCCTAAGAAAAATCAGACATTGGCACGTGGTAGCATCAGCATGTGGCGTAGACTCGCTCTCTCTCTTCCTCACGCATCTGCTCTGTTTCTGTGATTCTCTGGTTATGGCGGAGACCTCTGCGCTTCTCTTCTCTCACCTCACCATCTCTCGCGTCTGGGATACCGCTTCTTCGGCTCCCTCCGCCGCTATTTCTTCTCGATTCCGGCTTCTTTCTCGCGCTCGTTCGACTCGATTCACCGCTAAGGCATCACATTACGGTAGCTTCTCCGATGACGATGCTTTCAGCTTCTTCCCGTGGTCCGATGGAAATAACGGTAATTGTCTCACTCTTTATTTGTTGTTTCTAACAATTACCCTATTTCAATATCATTGCGGATCCATTGGTTTAGAATTCGAGAATATCCAAGTCCAGTTAGGGTGATCTTCGTACGCGTTTCTTCTCTGTATGCGTAATTTGATTCAGAGGATGTTTATTGATCATTCTTGACCTGGCTGAGTTAGACGATTGCATTTGTATTTGTACAGACATTGAATGGGTTCCTGAAGAGAGAATTACACTTTTCACCTCTGATGGGCTAATTCAGATTGGAGGCAATATGGTTCCTCGCCGCGTCAAATCATCTCATGTATGCATTTTGATTTCCTTTACTTTATGTGTTACTTACAAGTTACAAGTTAGAAGCTAGTCAGAATGTAGAACCGGTTTAAAGCCTGTGTCTTTAGCCTAAGAGGTGTAGTTACTGCTTTCATATGGTTTGTGACAGAAGAAACATGGGAGACCAGAAAAACTTGCAAAGTTTCAAGAAAGTGCTTACATGGATCCTGCACAAGGTCTCTGCCTTGGAGCTCTTTTTGACATCGCGGCTACAAACGTATGCAACTCTTCCTTTCTTTTCTTTGTTAGACACACATATGTTTTAGTTGCACTGTTTATAAAATGTCAGGGACTTGATATGGGAAGAAGACTCTGTATCTATGGCTTCTGCCGTTCTGTTGAGATGCTTAGTGATGTTGTTGAAGACACTGTTTTAGAATATGGTGGAGAGGTTCGGGTTTTCTTACTCCTGCGCCATGAATTCTTTCTCACTCAGGTCGCTCTAATTAACTCCTACTTTGCTTTAAAGGTTGTTGCTACAGAGAAAGAGAGCAAAGGAGGTTTACAAGAGAAGCTAACAATGACGGTGGCGGTTCCATATCTCTGGGGTGTTCCTCCAGCTGCAGAAAGGCTTCACCTTGCGGTTCGAACTGGCGGAGGCATCGTAGACAAAGTTTATTGGCAATGGGATTTCTTGTGAATCTGAAAGTTCTCCAATAATGGGTTCTTCTAACTCACAAAGTGTTTATATAACATTCATTGTACAGAACCATTACATTTGGTATAAATAAATACCCCTAAATTCTCTAATTATATTCATATTTTTAGTTGATGGTTTAGTTCCTATCTTAGTGTGGATCTTCATTTCATCAATTGAAGAAAAGGTAGCTTATACTTGGATTTTTAAATCTATTATTAGTGTGTGATCGAATATTGCCTCTTTTAAGTTTTTTTTTTTATCCACTCTAAATTTCGATATTCGTTAGAGATCTTTTTGGTGTGTGTTGGAGTTGGATTCAACAAGATTTAGCTGCAGAACATCTCTTGCATAATTTCTGTCGAAGAAGTTATGTGCATTCATCCTATAATGACTCTCAATTCCAGCTTATTACGCTCATCTCTCATACTTTCTTTCGATATCTTTTTTTTTTTTTGTTGAACAATTTCATTAATTCATACGACCCCAAAACAGGGTTAGAGAGAAACAGAGAAGAAGTTCCTTAACGAAGACTTTGCAAAAGAATCAGCTAAATCAAAATAAAAGACAAATATAAGGATAGAAATTGAGTAAAAATGTGATCAATGTCGTAAATTTCTTTTAGTTGATAGTTCGAATGAGCTCTTGAGAGTTTGAATTTTCCTAACAAAATTTGATATTTTGTAAGACTCGTTTGATATTTTAATGAGAAGTTGTTCAAAAAAAAAAGAGGAGCCTTTCACCAACACTCTTTGCTTCAATTTTAGCTTTCCTTAGCAATATTCTCTTTGTAAACGATTTTGCAAAATTTGTCATATTAGACTTTCGTAGCAATAGAAGCCAATAGTCATAACACTTGTTCCGAATTGTAGATCCAACATTCTTTTCACTAAGATTTATCTGTCGATCTGTTAGTGTTTCAATCCATTTCACAATGATAGGCATCTTTTACAGAGAGGCAATGCACCTTTTGTCAATTTCCTCTCCAATCAAAGAAGACATTCTTCTTTCTAACGCCATCTTTCCTCATTCCCTTAATGCAAGACTATTTTACACTACACATATATATAATAATGCAAGAACAATATATTTATGCTAGTGAGAATTTTAAATAAATAAATAGTGATTAATCTCTTTTTTAAAAGAAAAAAAATCGTCGGTCGATTAAGAAAACAAAATTTTATATTATTGTGTACGAAAATATGCTGAAGCCCAATCTTGTGGTCCGACTCTCTCAACCGATATGAAAAGACATTATAATGTAAAATAATCTCTGTGTTGCCAATTAAATTTAATCATGTGTTAGAATTTGGATCTGATCAAATTCGATCCTAAAGAACCAATAATAGAAAAATAAAAGACACACAATTATAGTAGTTCATCTTTAGTGTGAAAGTTAATTATGTATACACTTTCCTCGCTGCTGATTCCATTATGATCAAAATTCAGAGTTCTTACAAGCCTTTCTTTATTAATTCACTCTTCAACAAAATTAATAGAGAAAATTAAAAAAAACGTAAAAGGCAAACGATAATATATGTCTAAAATACCAGATATATTTTTAATATTGAACGTCCCTAATTTATACTTGAATCAATGAGGTCGAATAGTAGTAGATCCGAAAGATTTGGGATAGGTTTTAAGACCAGCCATTATACAAAATATCTTCTTTTTTTGGGACAAAATTATACAAGACATCTTTGACTAATTTCGATGGAAGAACATGATTGAGTGACTTTATAAAGTCGAGAATTTCAAAATGAAGAATAATGTGATTTGGATATGTTTAATTTTGTCATCCATATTATTTTATAATTCCCTGTCTCTACATATAGTAGATGATGGTGGTGGATATGATTATAATAACATATGTGTAATTTAATCGGACTTTGATCAACGATTGGTTGATTAACTATCAAGTAGAATCAAAGAGCATGAAAATGAAGAAAATAACACAGTAAAGAAATGCAAGTGGGATTAGTTTTCGCCCTTTAAAAAAAATAAGATACAAGGTATGCATGCATGTGTTTTATTTTTGTGTTTATTGATAAGATTTTGAGATTCCCTAATGAGGGTGAGGAGAACAACACAAAGTAGCATACCTAATAATACTCTGTTAATATAGATAACATATAGATATCATAAAACCTATATGAATGTTGTTATTTTCCTATAAATTAAGTTATTAATTGGTTCAATATAATGTTCCTTCAAATTAATTTAAGAAAACCCAAATAACCTAATTAGTTTTTGGCAGACTAGTTGGAAATTATTTGAAAGATTTACTTTCGTAGAGTCATCATATTGATTGGTAAAAAGCAGCATCATTATTTGCTATTATGTTTTGAAAAAAAATATTTGAATAAAGTTGTTTTGATTGATTCTGTAAAGGTAAGTTATTTGGTAAGCAAACAATTTGACATATGTAGACATACTGTTGATCATCAAACTGGAACCAACCTTGAGACTGAAATCCCTTGAATTATAACGACAATGATAATAGTGTTGTGGTGGTGGTGATGAACATTATTATTATTATTATTATTATTTCTCTATAATTTGGCTCATTAAGAGTTCAATTTTGTAAGAAAACTCAACGCTAATTTCTAAATATTTGTTTAAAGTATAAATAGTACGAAATGGAAAATGATTTAACATGAAATATTTAGAAAATGATGTGACATTATTGTGATGTGATCAGATTTTTGTATCGCTTATTTTTCATATGGTAGATATCAAACTTTTCTAAGATATTTTCTTTTAGTTATATAAACAACATGTAATGGTCATAGACATGTTGGTTGTATATACAGATAACGTTTTGTTTGGCACAGTTTTTTTTTTTATCACTATAAAAAAAATTACCTAACAGCTAGCTATAGGTTCAACAAAATATAGGGTTCTCAATTTCTCATTCTTATAATAAAATATCAAATTAAACTCATGAATAATATTTACACTACTCTTATAAGCAAGGTTTTAATGATTCAAAAAAAAAAAAAATGATTCATGTTTTGAGAAAAAGAGAGAGAATATGGAGATTGAATCAAAAGTTGGTAAGAGAGATCAATAGTACATCATGAACTTATCCTCTGTCTTGTTTTCATCAAACCACAAGCTATTGCTACTACTACTCGTACAGCTACTACTTATCAATTGCTTGATCTCCTCCATTCCATAATCTTCCATTGATCTCTCTTCCTCTTCATGATGATGATGATCATGATGTTCCATCTTCACTCTTGTTACTGTACTTGTTGTACTTGACCCACTTCTTACGTCACTCAACAACATTATTCCCTTGTTTGTACTTTGCTTCTGGCTGTCTTCTTGATGGCTCATTATGAGATTGTTGCTGTTTGGAGAATTTACCAAACTGCCCATGTTTTCTTGGTATAATAGTTGTTGTTGTTGGCCCATCATTGTCATCATCATCCCCTGATGAGGTGTGATCAGCTGGTTTGGTGATGGGTTATACGGCAGAAGACTATTGATCATGTTGTAATGTGATGATGATGATGATGGTGATGATGATGATGAAGCACTGGCTAAGAGGTGATGAGGTGGAGGAGGAGGAGGAGCCATGGTGGCAATGAGCTTCTTCTTGAGCTTAGTGTTCCAATAGTTCTTGATGTCATTATCAGTCCTACCATGCAAGTGAGCTGCTATTACTGACCACCTGCATTTTCAACATGATTTACACCTATACGTTACCACAATAGTTAAAATAAAAACAGATTTATAAGCTTCATTCTTCAATTGTTGTCAAAGTGATGAGTTTTCTCCCATTTGTTTTACTAAATTATAAACTAAAGAATATACCCACAAAAGGAGGCAATTATACTGCACAAAAGGTGGGTATGTAAAAGCCAATATCAATAATTTTTTATTAAGAAAAAAAAGAGATTGAATCTTCCTTGAAACATGCAAAGTCTCTTGCTTTTTGATACCCACTTTCTCCATTTCTTTCCCATGAATTAAACAAGAGTTATCTTTTTACATCTTTAAGATCAGATATACCAAGACCAAGATTGTTAATATTTGGAATCAAAATCAGTTTTAGTATTAGAAGTTGAAGCTAGACTTTCTTAACCTGCTTCCAATGGAGGCAAAGAGGCTGCAGATAATCTTGTCTTCTTCCTCAGTGAAATCTCCATGTCTAATGTTTGGTCTCAAATAGTTCAACCATCTCAGTCTGCAACTCTTCCCACATCTCCTTAAACCTTTATTCATCATCAATAATATTATGAGAGATTTAAAAAAAAAAAAAAAAAAAAACAATCAAGACCCATGAAAGGAAACAAAAATCCAAAGAAAACCCATGAGAAAAAAATCCAAGAAATGAACCCATTCGAGTCATCATGAGATGTAAAAATACCAGCTTTCTGAGGGAGAGCAATCCAATTGCCACCAGTTCCTTGATTCTCTATGTAATCTTTAAGCTTTGCATCTTCTTCAGGAGACCATGGACCTCTCTTCACATTTGCCTTGTCACAACATGGAGCCCTCCCCATCTCTCTTGGTCCTTAGCTAATCTATGTGTTTTGCTTGAGGAATTTTTGTTTTGTTTTTTTTTGAAAGAGAAGAAGAGAAAGAAAAAGTGTTCTCTGGTTCTGTAATTATCAAAGATAAAGACATGTATTTATTGCTCTATGTATTGGAAACGCCCAAGTCAATGAAAAACATATTTTCTATTTTCTTTCCATTATGCTTTTCCTCCTCCCCCATGTGGATTAACTTCATTATTATAATACTATATATTTATGTAGAAAAAGAGATAGAGAAACAGTGTCTATAAATTATAGATGTGTGTCTTTTTGGTCACCAAAGCAAACCAAGAACAGCTGGTCTAAGTTGTGAAAGTGGAGAAAATATTAAAAAGAACAAAATAATTCGTGAAGAAGAAATTAATAGTACTTTAATGCTCTTTTATTTTATTTTAAGAAATTGGACAAATGGTTTAAAGTTTGATTTGATGTCCCATTTCGGTTGAAGTACTGAACATACGTGTTTGTCTTTTGAAGAGACCAAACAACCGTTTATCGACCGATTTTTTACCTTCTGTTTAATTAATTATATAAAAGTGTTTTTAATCAGGTAAATAACTTTCGAGTGAGATTACAACCTTCAAATTATTAAAAGCTTTGCGCAGGTTTTAAACAAAACACTAGATTCTAACATGCACGGATGCGCCGGATAATTTTTTTTATAAACTAAATATTAAAATATACATAAGATGAAATGAGAAATAAGATTTAATTATGTGTTACTGATTCAAATATGTTGAACTGTAATTCTTAGGTTTTTAGTAAGAAGATCATATTTTGTTCATTTGTTCTACAATATATGTTTTGATGTTTATACCATATTTTGTTCATTTGTTCTACAATATATGTTTTGATGTTTATACCATATTTATAACTCGTGCATGCTATGCAAAATCTAGATTCTAATATGTGCTTGTGTGCGGGGCAATAATTTTTATACATTACTTTTTATAAAATTTATATTGAGCAAACACTAACGAAAATGGTTTTTACTTAAATTTTAATAAAAAATTTCATGATTATGTGATTTCTGTAAACTTAAATGATATTATGTGATTTCTGTAAACTTAAATGATAGCAAAGTTTTCTATCTAAAAAAAAAAAGTAAATTGTTATAAAAGTTTTATGATGTTATCATAGGGTGGATAATAGTAGAATATGAGTATGAGTTAGTTAAGTATATTTCGATTTAATTTTAATTATAAACTTTGTTATTATTATGTGAATTTAAATTACCACACAACCAATTGTTTTATTGTTTTATTAAAATCAAATTATACAAATTATATTTATTCATGAGTGTTAAAATGGCTAACCCGTCTTCTAATATGCATCGAATTATCATGTTATCATGCATGTTTTGACAAACCAACTCGCAAATTACCACAATTGTAAAACCATAACCCTAATCCGCCCCACCATATTACCATATAATATAAGTATTTATTAATTTTGAATATTTGAAATTTTATCAAGTTAAACTTTTTTTAATAATAAAATTTATATAATTTTGTCTAATTATGGTTCAATTAATAACCATATTAAACCAAACATAAATTTTTAAATTTGGACGTCACTTAAATATTTAATTTTGGATTAAAATTTATTATGTTAGATACCAAGACAACCACATACAAACATAAAAATTACATTTAATGTTTACAATCATGAATTAATGTTATTATATTTTAAATAATTTAATCATTCAAATATAAATGAAATATTATTTATAGATATTATAATTAATTATAATATTCATATATAACAATAAAGATATTATGCATATTATTTTTTTAAAAAAAAAATTGGACAATATGTTTAATACCTGTTTGGCAACATGTTTAATACATATTTGACAACATATTCAATTTTTTAAAAAAATAAAGAGTTTTGAAAACATATTCTAAAAATGATTTTGTTTTAATAATATAGATGTTATTTTACATAATATTAGGCTATTTTATCCAAATTAGATACATTGATGTGTAAATTTATTCACACTATGCTATTGCTATTTTATCAGATGATATACGCGCAAGAAAACATTTCCTTTTTGTGTATATTTGACATATATTATAACATATTCAAAAGAAAACAGTAATCAAACATATATTATTTTTTTGTCAACCAGTAATCAATTATATTTGGTATATGAAACTACATGTATGTGGTAAGAAGACTAATATTTTTTTTTTTAAAAAAGACAATTATAAATGAAAAAAGAAAATGGTGCATGTAGAGTCAAACATTTATGCATGGTATTAATTTTCTTGGTACACTACGTCACAACCAATAAAAGAGAAGGAAATAGTTCATGGACTGCCACAGCACGAAGGTTGTGACTAGTGTGATAAGAAAAAGAAAGAAAAAAAGTAATAAAATAAAACGAGAAGTTGACATTAAACCAAAAAAATAGAGAAAGCATGAAAGTGACGTGTACTTATTTTCCAAAAAACCAAGTGAAATGTTTGACTAAGTCCTTTCCCACAAGACATGTCAAAGTGATTGATCCCGAGGCCACCACACATACATATATTCTTATGGGAAGAATATATGTATACATAAGCATTTATTATTTTCATACAAAGACATGTATTTATGTATGTGTATGTATATGTGTATGTGTATGTGTATGTGTATGTGTATGTGTATGTGTATGTGTATGTGTATGTGTATGTGTATGTTGATACAAGATATTTCTATCTCTTAGAGTCAATTCTCTAAATGCGATTGAAGCATAAGAGGTATCGAACCTTATTGGGATTTAATATAATCACTAAGAATACAAGATTCAAGAGTAATTCAAGCTAAACGAGTTTGATGTTAAGTAACCAATTTAGAACTAAACAAAACACTAAGCAAGGTTGTAAAAGTAATAAGCAAAGCGAATCCTAAGATGGGATAATCGATATTAGGCAATCAAAGCATGATCCAAGGCATTCATTCACACAAACAAGCTATCCCTAGGTTAATGATCTCTAATCTTGATTAGTCCTCTTTCAAGGCACTAATCACTATGTTAATTATCAAATTCATTAGCAAATCATCATTTGTGAATTATCAATCAACATGCATTGAGAATATAAACTAGATCAACCAAAAATATGCCTTAGACAACTATTCCCATAGGCTAAGAACATAAATCCTTTGAATAATTTGGTCAAGGCATTTCATCAAACACTTGGTGTTCATGAAATGCCTTATGATCTAGACCTACTCTTTCAAGCTAGATCTAGCATTGGGAACATTAAACAAAGAAGGATAATATATAATCTAATCCTAAACACCTTAGATCAAGCCTTGAATCCCCTAAATCTAACCCATCTCAAGATCCTAAAAGACTACTCAAGACCCATTAAGAATCCCTCAAAATCAGTTTTGATAGAGGATGATTCCATAGATAGATGTTGAATAATCAAGATGAAAAGAAGATAAGAAGAAGAGATTCAATCAAATAAACACTTAATTCCATAAATAAAGAAGATCAATCTCTTACAAATCACTCTTAGAGAGGTTTTTGCATAGAAAAAGACTTAGCCCTCTAAAATTAGGTCTTTGGGCTTAAATACTGAACAGTAACGAACCGGGTCAACCCGGAACAAACCGGGTATTGACCCGGTTAAAACGGGCAAAAAGAGGTTGGTATCGATCGATACCCTCGGTATCGATCGATACCCTTGGTGTCGGGCCAGTTCTTCGAGGGATACCGAGGACACTCCTCGGTACCGTTGCTCCGTATTAGGGCCATTTTCCCCCGGATCTTCCTGTGGCTGTACCGAGCTGGAGTACCGAGCAGGAGCATCGGTATTGTCTCCTGAAGCATTTGGTATCGATCGATACCGAGGGGTATCGATCGATACTCGGTGTTTGGATACCGAGGTCACTCCTCGGTATCACTGCTCCGTATTAAGGGCCGATTCCCCCGGGACTCTCCTGAGGCAATGCCGACCCGTGACACCGAGCAAAGACGTCGGTGTTGCCCCTTGGTGCTTCGGTATCGATCGATACCAAGGGGTATCGATCGATACTTGGTGGCTTTGTCTCCTTTCTTCGGGTGACGGATTTCTCCTCGTTTAACACCTGAAAAGGACTCCAAAACATGCAAGACACTCTAGGACCTAATGCAAATGTCTTAAACTCTAAATGAGACTTAAATGCAAGATAAGACTATGATTATGCATGAGAACTATACAAAACCATGCATGAAATGCATGCTAAAACATGTAATATGAGAGTATATCATATGTGTATGTATATGTGTATGTGTATATGTATGTGTATGTGTATGTGTATATGTATGTATATGTGTATGTGTATGTGTATGTGTATGTGTATGTGTATGTGTATGTGTATGTGTATGTGTATGTGTATGTGTATGTGTATGTGTATGCAGGGGCGGATCCGAAATTTTTTTTAGTATGTGGCACAATGTTATAGAATAATTTTATTATAAGAAAAAATAAGTTATTATTTTTGGAATGACTAAAAAGTAAAGTGTATGATAATTAAAAAAAAAATCATACAATTTTACCCTACATTCCGGGAAATTGCTCATTTAATTCCTGAATTATTTCCGTCTGCTCAATTTATTCCTTAACTATTACTTGCTCAAAATAATTCCTCAAGTTGACTGCGCAAAATTAGGATTAACAAAATCAAACACTAATTACTAAATGAATATAAGTTCACTAAATCGGCTGTAACTTCTTTAATACAACCCCAAATGAGTTGAAACCACTTCCATTGAAAATATAACTCGTCTATAACTTTCATGAAGAGCACCATATCTAAATACAAAGGGAAGACTTCCATCTGAGTCAATCTTATATCAAGAATATGTGTCTAGAAGATCGACTCGGATGGAAGTCTTTCCTTTGAATTTAGATATGGCGCTCTTCATGAAAGATATAGAAAATTGAGTTATATTTCCAATGGAAGTGGTTGCAACTCATTCGGGGTTTTATTGAAGGAGTTATAGCCGATTTAGTGGACTTGTATCAATTTAGTAATTAACGTTTGATTTTGTTTATCCCGATTTTGCGCAGTCAACTACAACTTGGGGAAATATTTTGAGCAAGCGATAGTTGAGGAATAAATTGAGCATACGGAAATAGTTCAGGAATTAAATGAGCAATTTCCTCCTACATTCCTCCATATTTTTGGAACCCTTTTTCACTTTACATCATTTGCACAATATTATTTCAAGTTAAATTCTTTTAATGGCAAAAATTCTAAAAAACGAATTTTTATGGTTGGAGAACTCTTAAGTTATACAATAATTTACATTGGGTTACATCATGTGTTCCTCCAATTTGAAGTAAAACATTGAAGGCTAGAAACTATTATTTTCATGTTAAATAATTATTGTCGCGGAATCAGTCAGATTACTTTTCTTTTTTTTGTAAAGGTCAGATTACTTATTCCTCATATATTATATCTCTACCCTATTAAAATCCAGCTAACAACTAAAACATAATTAAATTATAAACTGGGTTTATAACCTGGCTTTATATCACAAATTGACCCATATATTTACTTGGAGAGTCACTGATGGAGTTCCACTTTAGTTAATTTTTTTTTTTCAAATCAGTATGTGGCACGTGCCACATATACCAGAATGTAGATCCGCCCATGTGTGTATGTATGTATGTATACATACATACAGAGTGGCAAACAAGATTTGAATTTTGATGGTGATGGGGCAGCAATTTAAGAAGGTTTCTGAAAATGAAAATATAACTTGGTTACACTCATTTCTTATTTTAGAGAGGCACACACTTACCATGTACCATCAAATCAGAAAACTCTAAGACTTATCACATTATCTCATCTACATTTATCGTAGCACACTTCACATACCAAATACATTATTAATACAGACACAAAATGGATGTATGATTCCTTGCTACTGATATTAGATCGTTACTAGCAAATTTTTGTTAAATTTATAACAACTGCATTGCAACGATCGAGTTCTAATTATTGTTACATTTTCATGATTTGTATACTACTAGTTATACTAACCTGAAAAGTTTTTAAGTGACATCATGGTTATACTAAGAGGTCGAAATCTAGGCATGTTAATTTGGTTCATAAACCACATGTTCCGTCCGTTTAAACCGTCCCACGGCGGGTGCACGTCAAAAAAAAATTCAATTACAAAAAATGCGTTTTGCGGGGCGGAGATTTCTAAAATGCGGGACGGATGCATATATAATATATTTATTATGTGGATCTCGTGGATTACCCGCAATTTTTTAATTTAATAATTAATATTTATTTACTAAATACTATTAAAATATTGAAATATTATGTAATATATATAAATTAATTAATTGTTTTTATTTTTTTTAAAAAATTGTGTATTTATGTTTTATCATATACATTTTTTTTTGCTAAAAAGCATATATAATTTGTTTTTTTATTATTATTTAAATATTTACGGATTATCTACGGGTACTTGCGAATTCAAGCGGAGCGGATGCAGATCTAGTATTTCATGTCCATAAATTTAGCAGAATGGGTCGAAGCGAATCAAAAAAAAAATTCAATCCGTGCAAAACGTGTTTGACCCGGTTGATAGGCCTATCGAAATCTATCTATAATAATATATTTTATCAAATAGATCTAATAATTGATAAAGTTAAGTATTAACAGTACAATAATATTCCACTCAAATAGGTGCGCCTATCTTGTGAGTGTAGACGTGTAGTGGAAAATATCCTTAAGATACTAACACACTTATTCTTAGGGACATAAGAATAAATTGTTCGATTTTACCTTATTAGAAGAAAAAAAAGAATGGGACATGGGAGCGTGTTGAGAGTCCAGGCGAAAACAGCATAAAACGACAGCGTTCTAACGGTAACGTCGTGTCACTTTCTTGGCCTTTGTTCCACCAATTCCTCAGACTCTCTCCTTCTCTATCAAGACTACACTCAGCAGCTCTCTTCTCCAATCAATGGCGACCTTTACCGGATTCTCCGCTCTCTCTACCCCCATTTCTCCTCCTCCATCACTTCCGGCGTCGCATCTACACATCTCCCCTCCGTGTCCCGCGCTCTCTACCTCTCGCCGGAGAAGGATCCCGTTGATTCCGGCGTGTTCTTCGATTGAAGAAGCAAGAGGTGATGATGAGATTAGAGAGACTTTGATGTTATCAGTCTCTCCTTTGCCTCTCCTCCTCGTTGCTTCTCTCCCTGGAGGTAAACCCCACACAAACTTCTCTCAGCTCCAATTCATAGATATTAAGTAACAACCAATGGTGAGAGATTGTGCAATTGGTGTGTGAATGCTATATTAATCAAACTCTGTTGCTTTGTGACACTTGTTGAAAGTCACATCCAAATCCCTGGAGGACCAAGAAACATGATTATGCTAATATCTATCTCACTCGTGTGTGGCAGCTGCAACTGTTACATCTGTCATTGGACCCTTTGTGGAGATTGTTAAATCCTTGAATCTACCTGAATGGCTTGTTCATTGGGGCCATCCAGGGAACATGGTAGCTTCCTCCTCCATACCATCCTTCTTTAATTCCACAAACTTAATTTGGTGTGTTTGAAATGAAAGCCAGTTCCTTTAGACATACAACGCATGTCCTGTTTTAGAGGATCAACTGTTCTTGTTTGTTTGTGAACATTCATCTATAATTTGTTTGTGATGGTTTTGGATTTGCCACCTACAGGCTGTGGTTCTTTTTGCTATGGGTGGCTATGGAACATATCTAGGCTTCCGGATTCGTTATTCAGATGACATTGTAAGACTAAATAATCTGGCTATATAATTAATGTTACAATTACCATTGTTGTTAAAAGAGCGTTTTGTTTTCTTCGTTTGCCTTGAAATGTCAGGAGGAGAAGACAAAGGCAAAAGACCTGCACCCGAAGCTTCTAGCTGGAATGTTTTTCTTTTTCTCCCTTGGAGCAACTGGTGGTATCACATCCCTTCTTACCTCCGACAAACCCATCTTCGAAAGGTATCCTTTTTTTCTTCTTTTCTTACATATGAAACTCTCATTTCCAAACTCGAAGAAACAAAACACTGTTAAATGAACCTCTCTGTCTTTGAACATAGTATTGAACATGGTTGCGGATTGTGCAATGTAGCCCGCACGCTGTTACAGGATCTATAGGTCTTGCCCTCTTGACGATTCAAACAATCTTACCAACTTTGTTCAAGGTAAAAGGGGCAATGCAGAATTTTCCTGGTCTAAAACCTCAAATGATATATACAGTTTTAGGATCAAGATTCTCGTTGTTTCAAATATGTGCAGGACAAACCCGAACTGAGGAACGTGCACGCGATCCTCGGGAGTGGGATAATGGCCCTTTTCCTTGTCCATGCTGCTCTCGGCCTTCAGCTCGGTCTCAGTTACTGACCTCTTCTCATATGTTTGTATTCTTCAGCTGCAACCACAACCATTTTTCTTTAGTTTGTTTTTTGTTTTTATTCAATTATTCATAGAACGTCTTAACAATGTAATAAAAATCTATATAGAGTAAAAAAAACTTGTAAAACAATGTG
This sequence comes from Eutrema yunnanense, assembly GCA_002933935.1. Taxonomy (NCBI): domain Eukaryota; kingdom Viridiplantae; phylum Streptophyta; class Magnoliopsida; order Brassicales; family Brassicaceae; genus Eutrema; species Eutrema yunnanense. The sequence goes on from PKML01016699.1 coordinate 127,288, forward strand.
AAATTTACGTGTCTTATTTAAGAATTCCGATTTATAGGTTTTTTTCACTCGTATTTAGTTTTTACTTTTTTTTGTCCAGAAAAACCAAAAAAAATCTTAAAAACTAGTTTTTCTAACTTAAAAAACAAAAACAAAAATCTTAAAAAGAATTGATTGAATGAAAAATAAAAACAAAACACTATCACCAATTATGTCGGGTACTCTTCTCACCAACCACACCCACACCAACGACAAGCGGAGGTTGGTGAGATTATAGTCGGCTACATCCCGCCGTCCATTTTGTTTTCATTCGAGATCGACGGTGTAAAAGCATTATAAGACTGTACACCATAAAACACGTGATCACAGCTTCGCCAACAATATAAACCGACGAGAGAAGAGCGGGCAAATCACACAGAGCGAGTCGAACTCCGAGTTACGCGGCGAGTTTTTCTCCTTCTCTCTCACTCTTATCTCAATAAATCTCTGCTCTTCTCTCTCTCTCGTTTTAACTTCTCCTCCAGATCTCGAATTCCTCTACTTCGCTAACAGGTTTGTTTTCTTCGATCCATTGTTTGGGGATAAATTCTTCGATCCATTGTTGCGTTAGATCTGTTCATTGTGTTGGAAGCTTATATGTGACGGATTCAGATCTGACAAATCCAAGTTCACGCTTTAGATTTCCTTGCTTAATTTTTCAAAACCCAATCAGAAATTGATAGAATTAGATTTTTGAATCTGGAGAAAATGAACAATTTTTCTTCAATTGTGTCGGTGGAAACTAGACAAATCTTTGGATATGGATATGTTTTCTAGGAAATTTATGCTTATGGATTTGGTTTTGTGTAATTCCAGAAATGGAAACGTTCCTATTCACCTCTGAATCCGTCAATGAGGGTCACCCGGACAAGCTCTGCGACCAGGTTTCTGACGCCATCCTCGATGCTTGCTTAGAACAAGACCCTGAAAGCAAAGTCGCGTGTGAGACTTGCACCAAGACCAATATGGTCATGGTGTTCGGTGAGATCACAACCTCTGCCAAAGTTGACTACGAGAAGATTGTTAGATCCACTTGCAGAGAGATTGGATTCATCTCCGCTGATGTTGGCCTTGATGCTGACAAATGCAATGTCTTGGTCAACATTGAGCAACAGAGCCCTGATATTGCTCAGGGAGTTCACGGCCATTTGACCAAAAAGCCTGAAGATATCGGAGCTGGTGATCAGGGACATATGTTTGGATACGCCACTGATGAGACACCTGAGCTCATGCCCTTGACCCATGTCCTAGCCACCAAGCTTGGTGCCAAGCTCACTGAAGTCAGGAAGAACAAGACTTGCCCGTGGTTGAGGCCTGATGGTAAGACCCAAGTCACTGTGGAGTACAAAAACGATGGTGGAGCCATGATTCCGATTAGAGTCCACACGGTTCTCATCTCAACTCAGCATGACGAAACTGTCACCAACGACGAGATTGCTGCTGACTTGAAGGAGCATGTCATCAAGCCGGTTATTCCTGCTAAGTATCTTGATGACAACACCATCTTTCACCTGAACCCGTCTGGTCGTTTCGTCATTGGAGGACCTCACGGTGATGCTGGACTCACGGGAAGGAAGATCATCATCGACACCTATGGTGGTTGGGGTGCTCATGGTGGAGGTGCTTTCTCAGGGAAAGACCCCACCAAGGTTGACAGGAGCGGTGCCTATATTGTCAGGCAGGCTGCAAAAAGTGTGGTAGCAGCGGGACTCGCACGCCGCTGTATCGTGCAGGTATCATATGCCATTGGTGTGCCTGAGCCGCTGTCGGTGTTTGTTGACACCTACAAGACCGGGACCATCCCAGACAAGGATATTCTTGTGTTGATCAAGGAAGCGTTTGACTTCAGGCCGGGAATGATGGCCATTAACCTCGACTTGAAGAGAGGAGGTAACTTCAGGTTCCAGAAAACCGCTGCGTATGGCCATTTCGGGCGTGAAGACCCTGACTTCACTTGGGAGGTCATCAAGCCACTCAAGCCAAAGGCCTAAAGAAAGAACAAAAGTGGCAATTGCAAGAACTGAGTTGAGACACTCCTCCCTACTGGGAACTTATCATTATACCATTATTATTGCAATAGACTGAATAATCCCATACATTCACATTTGTTTTTGCTGCTGTTGGAGTTCGAACACAAGGCCAACGGTTCAATTATCTGGTAAACGAAAGATCACGAATGGAAGATTTGAGTTTCATGTTTTGAATTTCTGCCTTTTTTTTAATTTTTCTTATTAATCTCTTGTATTGTAATTTTGATTGTGTAATCAAGAAATCAATCGTTTTGGTGTTAAACATTATGATTTCGTGTGACATGAGTAAAAACATACTTGAACTAGAAAAGAAAAAAAAAACAGAGAAACCGAAATGAGGAGAAGAGAACTACGAGAACATGTTCATGAGTGAAGCCAAAGCCGGTCGTGGAGCCTCTCTTCTCCAGCTCCATACATCTCATCTACTTTCTCGCCATCTTTGTAAAACGTGAAAGTGGGTGTGTAACGAATGTGCTGAGTGGTTTCAGGACACTCGTCGATATCCGAGTAAACAAAAGTGTGCCCTGGAAAACTGGAACTGAGCTTGTGGAACACAGGGAGAATCTGGCTACAAACCTGACACCTGAAAGCAAACAAAGCTTCAACGTTTTACCTGAGGAACTAGATTTCCTCAGTGAGGCATTTCAACAAACAGGTTGTATGCATTAGAATGGTTTTATTCGTTGAATGACACCAAACACGAAAGTGAAGTCTTACCAGGAAGCTCCGTAGTTAATAACAGCCTGCAGATAAGAGAAAACACAATGTAAAAAATCAGAGCACGAATAGATTTTGAAAAAAAAAACTTGAGTTTTGAGAGAAAAAAAAAACTAGTAACTGGAGATTTGGAAGACTTGATGTGGTGAAGAATGGTGAGTAGACTTTGATCGGTTGTAGCAGTTTTCAGATTAGCAGAGCAATTGAAATTGGATTCCACATTCCAATTTGTTGCCTCCGAGTCGGATTCTTGATTTCCCATTTTTATTATTTTGTTTGGTTTTGATACTTTGATTTCTGATTTTCACGTCTTTCTCTTTAGTACCATTGTACGAAACGACAAAACCGGACTTATCTGATTCTGAATTAGCAGTTTTCAGTTTTTCACTAGTTCTCGATATTCGAGTATTCGGATCGGTTTCGGTCTTTCGGGTAGAAGAAATTTGCACCTATTTAAAAATGTATAGGGTTTCGGGTCGGTTTCAGTTTGGTTCCAATCGGTGTCGGATCGGTTCAATTCCGAGATTTAAGAACCATCGCATATTTTTGGACATAACCAAAACCAATCGGTTCTAGTTATTTTGGGTCAATTCCTGTTCGGGTTTTCGATTCCGGTTTTATGCCCAAGCCTATTTTTCACCATTCAATTTGGTTTCATCTATATATATAAAGTTAGTTTTTCTCAATTCTCATGAGGACACATCATCATCCATATGTATGCCACATCATTTTGATATTTAATTTTCATAATTTAATTAGTTAAAAATTTGATATACATATTAACTATACATTTTATTAAATTATGCAAGAAATTTGAAAGGTCATTTTCATATTTATATCATGAAAACTTACAAAAATCATCAAAATTTATTGAAAGAATAATATATTTAAAAATTTGACTTTTACTAATATTATATTACACACTTTATTATAGTTACAAAGTTAACGCTTTATATCGAAAAGATGTTTAGTGAATGGATATTATTTGACCCAAACTAATAGTAGACAATATATACAATATTAATGTAACATATTTTATCCACATATATGCTACATCATTTTGATATTTAATTTTCATAATTTAATTAGTTTAAACTTTGATATACATATTAACTATCTATTTTATTAAATTATGTATGGAATTTGAAAGGTCATTTTCATATTCATATCATGAAAACTTACAAAAATCAACAAAATTTATTGAAAGAATAATATATTTAAAATTTTAGGTTTACTAATATATTACACACTTTATTATAGTTACAAGGTTAAAAATTTATATCGAAAAGATGTTTAGTGAATGGATTTTATTTGATCCAAACTAATAGTATATAATATATACAATATTAATGTAACATATCACAAATATATAGAGATTTTTGTTTTAAAAAAATAGAATATTTAATAAATAAAAGTAAACTCATTATCGTTTAATAATGCATATTATAGTAACTTTGTTAAATAAATTATATATAAGAAAATCGATTTTTTTTTTTTTTTAAAAGTACATAATTTAAAATAATAAAAATGAAACGTTCAATAATTTAGATATTTGGATAACATAATTTATTTAGTCTTTAAATATAAATAAGATATGAAAGTTTCAAACAAACATGATTATTTATAAATAATATAGAAGTGATTGACACTAGATATTGAAGTGATTAACTATCACTTACATTTTCATTTTAATGGAGGTGGAAATAAGAGAAACAATTAGTTAAGTTTCAAATAAAATATTAGGTTTACAATCTATAAACAATGGTTTGTTTTACGAAAAATAAATAAAAAAATTCTCATAAAAAAATTAAAATATTATAAAACTTAAAAAACAAAAACTCGCGGATCACACACTTTTGTATATAAAGTTGAATCTCACCGGGTTTATCCCTTATCAATAACCTTATGTGTTGGCTAAATTTACATTATTGCTTTAATTAAATTCATTATTTTATCAAAATACGTAATCTAACACATTGTCTTGAATAAGCAAATTCTAAAACGGTTAAATCCGAATTTGTGTGAAATGCAATCCATGAATAGGTTTAAAATCAACAAAAATTGATCAATTGTTAATTATATTATTGCTGTAATGGGCTTACCCCTTATCAATAGCCAATGTTTGAAAAGGCGCTAGGCGGACGGTCGAGCACCGATTTGCGCCTAGGCCGAAAAGCGGTGATTAATCACCGATTAATCAGCGATTAATTTTGAACATTTTTTAAAATTTTTTAAAGTTTATATGTATATAAGTTATAAGTTATGAATGTATGAATCAAAACAAGTATAAAATAAGTTTTTTTTATTATCAAAGTAACAAAACATTAGGAAATTAAGTTCAAATTCACATCTAAATTCCAAAAACAAAAAAGAAGTACAAACATATGATGCAAAAAATAGATTTATCTTGATATTGAGAGACAAAAAAGGTACAATGAGAGAAAAATCTTCATCATCTTCTTCAATGATCAAATTAGCATGTGTGTTGTACTTCTATATGCATTTCCAAAACTTTTTAACAGATCATATGTCCGTCACCAAAAAAAAAAAAGTTGACTTTTTAAAGAAAGTCAACGATTATTTTTGAAAAAATCGTTAAAAATCGTTGACTTTTTGAAAAAAGCGCTGACCGCCTAGACACTAATCTGCAAGGTGTCTGGCCGCCTAGCGCCTAGGCGGCCGCTTTTTAGAACAGAGTCAATAGCCTTATGTGTTGGCTAAATTTCCATCTTTCTCTCCAATTATATATGGAAATCGTTTTCAAAAAAATAAAAGAATAATAGACTTAGGAATCACAAACATATTGCACACATAAATAGGATTAAAATCATACATGAAACACTAAAAAAAAAACTTCACATGAAACAAAATTAAAAAAATTATTATGCAACTTTAAAATGTAAATATTTTTCTTTTAAAAAACCCAACTAATTGCATAAAATTGATCACCAAAGAAAAAAAGAGGTAAAAAATGTGTACCAACCAATAAATAAACACATAAATGATCATAAATTACATAAAAAACAAAAAACAAATACACAGATCTTAAGCTGATAGAGATAATTAAATTAACTACAATACCAGATAAAATAAAATACCATTAGATTAAAAGATGTTTTACCACAACTGCGTGGATCACACCCTTTGTGATTGAAATTGAAAGTGAAATCTTACTGGCGATGAGGGAATATATCAGAGAATACGTGGGTTTTAGAGGAGTGAGTAATGTTTTTTTTACATGATAATTCTATTCACAAAAAGTCTCTCTCTCTCTCTTGAAATGTTTAGATCGACGCTCGACCCCATATTTCTTTTACTTTTCCAAATCGGCTCATTTTATCTCAAATGTTTCCATTAACTCATATATCTACGATGACTTTGATAGTAAATTAGTGATAGAAATTAAATCGTTTTTCAAATAAAAATAGATTCATTTTGTAGTCACCAACACTGGATCATCGAAGATGAATAATAGTAAATTCTGAACATTTTATTAATATACAGTTTTAGGTAAAAATAGATAAAAATACAGGGACCTATTTCGAAGTAATTTTTGTAATAAGTTCGGAGAATTCTAAATTCACAAAACTAACTTTTCTTTTATTAGTATTCGAAGTATACAAAACTAATCCAATTTTGAAGTATTTATTTTATTAGTATTCACTTGGGTTATAAAAACAATTCCCTAAATTTTAAAATGACAAAACTTAACTTTTAAAAACTAACTAATTGAATAAATAGTCAACTAAAGAAAAAAAAATCAAATTGTGGATCATCCACTACACAAATACATAAATAAACATAAAAATAAAATTAAGAAAGGGAAAAAAACTTAAGAATAAACAATCCACATTTCAAAGCTAATAGAAACAAAGCCATTATCAATAATACTAATAAAATTAAAATAATATTATATCAATTTTTTTTAAAAAAAATTATGTTCACGTCCGCGCTTATCGCGGATCACACACTAGTCTAACTAAATAACCAAAACCCAATACAAATTCCCAACTTTTTGGGTTCACATCTCTTTTTTTTTCTTTAAATCCTTTAAACCCAATACGAGATCAGCCTCCTCCTTGTCTCTCTTCCGTGCAGGAACCGTCAGCCACCTTGCAGAGAGATTTCCCGGCGAGCCGCGAAGAACCACAAGACAACCAACATATCCAATCGAAGCCCCGGATCTTACCGTTCCAGGAAGACCGAGTTTGACCGGAACGGAGACCTGAGTCCGCAGATATCGCCATTCCAGTGACGGGTATCGGATATGCCGTTCACCAGAAAACCCTAACCGCCGCCGTCACCTTGCGGGCTGTTTTCCCGACGAACCGCTGCGAACCAAAAGACGTCTTACATATCAAACCGAATCCCCGAGTATCTTCTTTCCGTGAATCCCGAGATCATCCGAGTCGGAGACCCGAGTCAGAAGATATGGTCATTCCAGTGAAACGTATCGGATCTGCCTCTCCACCTCCATCACCGAGCTCCTCCGACGAGACCAGCTCGCCTCTGGTCTCGTCGGAGGAGCTCGGTGATGGAGGTGGAGAGGCAGATCCGATACGTTTCACTGGAATGACCATATCTTCTGACTCGGGTCTCCGACTCGGATGATCTCGGGCTTCACGGAAAGAAGATACTCGGGGCTTCGGTTTGATATGTATAATATTTTCTGATTCGCAGCAGTTCGTCGGGAAAACGGCCCGCAAGGTGACGGCGGCGGTTAGGGTTTTCTGGTGAACGGCAGATCCGACACCCGTCACTGGAATGAAGATATCTGCGGACTCATGTCTCCGTTCCGGTCAAACTCGGTCTTCCTGGAACGGTAAGATCCGGGGCTTCGATTGGATATGTTGCCTGTCTTGTGGTTCTTCGCGGCTGGCCGGGAAATCCCTCTGCAAGATGGCTGACGGTTCCTGCGCGGAAGAGAGACAAAGAGGAGGCTGATCTCGACGGTGAGGAAGAGGGGCGGCGCCGGTGGAGGGGAGAGGTCACGCAGGGAGAGAGAGAGAGAGCAAGGAGCCGCGGTGAGGAATAGAAAGAGAGAGAGGAGAAAAAAAAAAGACTAGGGTTTATTTGGCCTCACTTTAGGTTTATATACAGGCCTTATTCTGGTTTAGAGAAAAATTAAAATTCGGACCGGTTTGGGTTATCATAACATGTGAACGGTTGTCGTATATATCTCGTGTTTAAGCGTGTTCTCCTTAAAAACATATTTAGTTGGTGAGTGAAGCTTATCAGTGCATGAACAGTAAGCAAAATGAATATACTTCGAAGCAAGTGATCACCTTATTTAGTCCTTGAGAGGTTTCCGAATCGCATGAATTGGGTTACAATCCTTCTCAAGTTTCGTGCCTAAGAAACTGTTCTAATCAAAAGATGCATTAAAAGGATTTCTGCCTACGAATGCTCAAAATCAAAGAAGCAATGAAATACACGCACGGAAAAAATATAACTGATTTTTTTATAATTAATGTAAATCTAATAAAATGATCTGGATACGCAATTATTAAATTAAATAAGAGAAGTAATAATGAAGGGGAAAACGGTCATTTAAATAACGAACTTACAAACTTTTGTAAAAAAAAATACAGACTCTTTAATAAGCCGAAAAATACACAAACTTTAGTAGACCGAGCCAGATTACACAAACTTTAGTAGACCGAGCCAGATTAAATATCAAATTAGTCAACATTATTATCCGTGTATTAATTCTAATCGGTGTTAAGTTTCTGTTAAATCTAAAACGACGTCGTTTCTAAAATAAAAAAAATCCTAAAATCATCTTGCCCAACCCCTAATTTCATTATTCTCATTCTTCTCTTTTCACGATCACGATCTACTCTTCCTCTTCCTCTTCCTCTTCTATTCTCATTCGAAATCGAACCCTTCCATTCTCTTCTCTTCATTTATCTTCTATCAACAAAAAATCGTTTGGAAAACATGGGTTTCCGTCATCATTTTTTTTATTTTAGAAACGACGTCGTTTTAGATTTAACAGAAACTTAACGCCGATTAGAATTAATACATGGATAATAATGTTGACTAATTTGCTATTTAATTTGGCTTGGTCAACTAAAATTCGTGTATTTTTTTACTTATTAAATTAAAGAGTCTGTATTTTTTCTGGCAAAAATTTGTAAATTCGTTATTTAAATGACGGTTTTTCAATGACGAAGTTACTTTTGTTGAGAAAAAAAAAAAAGGCCAAAGAATTTTTTTTGTCGGTAAGATGGGTCCCGCAACCGTCGATTATCAAGACTCATATCACCGTTACCGACAAAAATAATGAAAGCTTACTTTTTCCTTCTTTTTTTTCTTCTTAATAATCATTCATTGAATTCAAATGTTATTGAATTTCAGCAGTGTCCTTTCGGGGACATCTGTTCAATTTAACTTGTTGGAAAAAAAAAGAAAGAGGTTCGGAAGTACTCCATAATTTATACGTAGTACTAATACAATATACAATCTCCCAAAAAAAATAAATATTAATATTATCATTATGTATTCGATGCTTCGTGTGGGTTAACTATATATTCTAATAATTATTTGAATTTCACTCTAATATCTCATGACCACAATAAGGAAAAGTTTCAAAATTTTGAAAATGTAGCCAATTAAATTTTTCAATTGTAAAAGCATTTGGTACATGAGTTCATATCAAAATATATTATGAGTATTGAGTGGTATATATACGATATTGTTATATAAATCAAAATATATTGTCGACATAAAATTCTGCTTAAATTTTTAAACATTTAATCTAGTTTTGGTTGATTTAATGTTTTTTTTTTCATAAAGAGAATATCAGAACGCTGCAAAACGCTCTCTTTTCTCTCTTAACCTAAAAACAGTCGCAGTCTATCTTGTTTACCGACTCCGGTGGTTTTTTTTCAGCACCAGAGTGGGGGTTTCTCTTTGTTTTTGTTTGCTTAGCTATCTTTTGTCTGAACCTCTCTGTGTTTGTCTATGATTTTATCGAGTTTGAAGAGGTTTTTTCTTTTTTTTCGATCCTTTTCGTTTGATGATGTTGATTTCGGTCCAAGGGCGGTTTAATTTTCTGTTCTGGCCGGTTTTAGGTTGTGGCAAGGCTTGAGGCGCTGGATCCTTTGGATCGATGGTGCGGTTCATCTGCAAACGCCTCGAGTTTTTTTCGTTTCTCTTCCTATGCCGGTTTGTTAATTTTGTTATTTGCCGGATCTAAGTTTCGTGCATACTTGCATTTTTTCTGTTTCTTTGGAGATCGATTTTGATTCTCTCCGGTTCGATCTTTTGTCGTTCTTGCTTTGTGGAGACCGGTGTTATCCGGTGTTGGATCGTTCACTTACCTCTATCTTACAGATCTGGTCGAGATCCGCTCCTTTCGTAAAGCTTCTATCTAGGCGTACAACTGTCACGCTCGTCGACTTCGCCGTAACTGAGAGAAATCTTGTCTCTATCTTGCCGATTTATGAATACTAGGAATCAATGTTTTAAGCAGCAGTTATGCTTCTCTATAGGAGGAATATGTTAACGATGAGCATCCTCGTTAAGTTCTCTCAAAGGGTCTTCAAAAGTTATGAAGTTTTATATGGTTTGTGCGTTATTTTAGTTTCAGATTAAATTGCTCTTGTTTTGTTTTCTATCATAGTTTCAAACTGGTTTGTGGTTTCTTTGCATTGTAGTTTTGCCTTTCTTTGTTAAGGATTTTTCTCTGTAAAATCATGTCTTCTGCCAGCTTTGATTCCGGAAATATGTTCTATATCCTCTGGTTGTGTATCCGTCAATGTATCCTTCAAAGGTTTTAATAAAAAATTCTAGATAAAAAAAAAAACAGCTAGAATAGTAATATATGTAAGAACATATATTGTTTACCACTTCACTTAAAAAGCATGCATGCACCTTTAGAAACTTGCATAACAACCAGTCAATCGGATTCGTTTTTTTTTAGATCTAAAGGCAACGTTTAAGGTTTGCTTCATATCTTCTCCAAAAAAAAAAAAAAAAAAAANGGATTCTTTACAATGATTATCAGATTAAAAACTAATCACGATAATAAACAATTTAGTCCAACTGTTTAATTCCCTAATCTCTTTTGGGTAAGTTTACCTCGTTGAAATTTGGGTTGCAACTTTTTGAATAGATTGATGTGATAAATTAATGACTATAGCAATAGAGATTTAATGTATATACATTAATTACGATCAGGCGTACATACATTATTTGAAGCTAATCATTCAGATCTTTTTTATATGGGTACGTATTAATAATGCGACTTCATAATGGATGCGAGTATTGAAGTGGAGTAAGACAATCTGTGTAAAACAAATGAAAAACAAACCGGATTTGCATAATAAATACTCAAATAGTGTGGGATGAACCGAATAAAATATAATGATGATCATAAACCTTATACAAGTTTAATGATCAGCATAGATTGACACAGATTAAAAAGTAATATCTAAAAAACGTGAACAAATTAAAATATGATTTTTTTATTAGGAATAATAAAAATATAAACGTGATTATATAAAATTGAATGTATCAAATTTAGTAATTAACATTTTTTTATTATGTTAGACAGTCGATTACGTGTAAAACAATTATTATAATTAGACTTTAACATAATAAAAATAATTGTTAAGTTGGTCTTATAGCGATTTTATGTCCGTATTCTTAATTTTATTTTATTTTCTCACATGTGATTATATTTTTCTTTCTATTTTTTTTTATAAATTACAAAATATTAAATTATAAACATGCACATATATATATATATATATATATATAGTCGTAATCTAGTTTAGAATAAAGTAATTGAAGCAAATAGAAAGATGTGTGACGCATATTAAAGTCATGTCGAAAAAAAGTTATTCGTGAATGTGACTAAGATGGCTTAGAAAAGATCGGTGGAAATCGTTATGGTTACGCTTTTGACATATTATGCCTAGTTAATACGTCTGATGTCTTTTTGATTATTGACATATTATGCATACGTAATAGTTTTACGTTATGATTAAAAACGTTTTTTTTTTATTTTTAACCGAGTAGTGATCAAAGGCTTTTTAGGCTCACACTAATCTTCACAATGCCCGTGGGCGCTCTATGTTTTCTTGCCATTTAAGACGTCTCCGGATGGCCAAGACGACTCGAACCTAGATGATATACTCATATATTGCATTGTTTTATCATGCATTTCATGTGTAGTTTTGTGTAGATTTCATGCATAATCATGGTTTTGTCTTGCATTTAGGCCTTAAATTAGGGATTAGGACATTTTGCATAAGGTCTTGTACATTCTTGCATGTTTTGGAGTCCTTTTCATGTATTGAACGAGGAGATTCGTCACCCGAGGAAAGGAGACAGAAACCACACTGAGTATCGATCGATACCAGGTGTGACACCGAGTATCGATCGATACCACGATGCCACTGCTCGGTGTCACAGCTCGGTACTGCCACAGGGAGAACCCGGGGGGAAAAGTCCTTAACACGGAGCAAAGATACCGAGGAGTGACCTCGGTATCGACTGAAGCAGCATCGATCGATACCAGTATCAGCACCGAGTATCGATCGACACCGAGGGGCGATACCGATGCTCCTGCTCGGTGTCACAGCTCGGTATTGCCACAGGAAGATCCCGGGGGAAATGGCCCTTAATACGGAGCAAAGATACCGATGAGTGACCTCGGTATCCACTGAAGAAGTATCGATCGATACCGAGGGTATCGATCGATACCAAGCCTTTTTCATCCATTTAAACCGGGTCGGTACCCGGTTTGTTCCGGGTCGACCCGGTTCGTCACTATTCACTATTTAAGCCCAGAAACCTAATTTGTGAGGGCTAAGTCTTTTTCTAAGCAAAAACCTCTCTAAGAGTGATTTGTAAGAGATTGATCCTTTTAATTTTATGCAATTTGAGTATTGTTTTCTTGATTGAATCCATCTATCTTCTACTTTCTAATCATTCAATCATCTTGATCGTGAGCTTTAACACTTCTTTCCTTGGATTTGTTAAACCCATGATGATTAGTGAGTAGTCTTAAGGATCTTGGGATGAGGTAGATTAGGGGGATCTAAGGTTTGATTAGTGGTGTTTAGGATTAGATAATCTTATATTCCTTCTTGTATAGAGGCCCTAATGCTAGATCTAGCTTGAAAGAGTGGATCTAGATCACAAGACATTTCATGAACACCAAGTGTTTGATGAAATGCCAAGACCAACTAGACAAGAGATTTATGTTCCTAACCTAAGACATTAGTTGTTTAGGGCATATCTTTGGTTGATCTTGTTATGTTTCTTAATGCTTGCTAGTTGTTAATTCACAAATGATGATTTGCTAATGGACTTGATAATTAGCATAGAGATTAGTTGCTTGAAAGAGAACTAGTATAGATTAGAGATCTATTGCCTAGGAATTAGCTTCTTGAGTAAATGAACACCACTAATTGGACTTGGATCACCTTATATCATTAACCTCATCTCTAGTTCCGCTTTTATAATTGGATTACATCTTGCTTAGTTGTTTTACTTGTTTAATTTGGATACTTAATTACCAAACTCCTTTTGTTTAGCTTAAATTACACAAGTTCCTTGCATTCTTAGTGGTTAGGACTATTCCCAATATTGCATTCGATAACCTCTTACTACATCGTTTAGAGGGTATTGATACCTCTTTGGATTGCAAAATCCGTGTATCACTAGACTCTCCTACTTGGGAGTTACCACTGGACCAAAACGACTTGATTAAAAACGTATGTTTAATTCATAGTTTAGAAATAAAACCATGTCGTATATTTGATATAAGTTTTGTTACGAAACAAATGAAAAAGTATTCTTATTTTTTACTACTGTTTCGTACTATTTTTAACTGTATAAACCATCTTTTACTGGTAGAGAGACACATAAATGCTGATCCTTTGTGCAAACGATGTGGACTGCCTGCCTGAATCTATCAATCATCTTCTGTTTCATTGTGAGTTCTCCAGACAGGTTTGGAATCTTGCTCCATTCACGGCTTCTCAGAACTATAGAGGAGTGGCACACAACAGTTGGTCAAATTTGCCTTCCTCCCAGCGACATTGCTACAGGGCCATTAACACCTTTGTTGCAAGACGGATGCAACATGGCGAGCGGATGTTTAAGCTGCAGGTTTAGGATGGACAATTGGTGATGACAGTCCAAAGTAATTCCCCTTGTAAACTCTTCTCTCGTAGCTTAAAGTCTTGCAATGAGGGAAGCCATTTCTCAAGCGGTTGAAGCTGGAATCAAGAATCTGAGAGTGTAAAGTGAATCCTCTCAGCTAATCTATGTTGTTTCCACAGGTTCTTCCTTTGTGGAGCTCCATGGAATCATATCGGACATATTCTCTAAGCTAATTATTTTGATGCAATCTCTTTTGTGTGGATCCCTCGTAGGGAAAATAGAGAGGCTCATACTCTAGCTAAAGAGGCTTTACGCCATTATTCTGTAACTTGCACTCAGGTTGAGATTTAATACGGGTACTTCTATATGTAGCCGTCTCACCTACCGGAAACGTTTCGGAGACGGGGACGGCTCTGAAACATCCATGTGACGTTTTAAGCCATTAGGTTTAACAAACAATTGGAAAATGATTTTAGTTTTCAGGTTTTATCATCTTTTTAATTGAAAAAATAATAATTATTTCACTACTTACGGTACTATTTGTGAGTTAAATGATAAAAAAAAACTTTTAAAAATATAGGATTAGCACAAATGTAAGGTTAAATGTATTGTAACTAGGATTTAATTTAACCCGCACTAATTATAGCGCGAAGTAATTTTTTTTAAAGAAATTGTTTTGAAATTTAAGAAAATTGATTTTATCTGAATTTTATAATATGTCTAACTAATGATTATTAATTATAGATAAAGTTGTCAATTTGTAATAATTTATCTATTTAATCCGTTTTGCAGTGAACTAAAATATTATTCGGGTTAACACGCAAAAACTTATAATCTTAAAAATATAACTTTAATATGCATTGTTAAATGAATCTAGTTTTTGTGGTTAGTCTACGAACTCTTAAAAATATATAGTTTTCTCATGAAAGTATGTTTCTGTTCATAAAAAAAAAAANTACTGTAATTTTGTATCATCAAAAAAATTGTACTGTTTTTTTTTTTGGGTAACTTGTAAGATCCTTATTTATATGTTTGGTAAGTACAATAATGAAACTTTGCTTATAGAGAAATATCCAATGAATGCATTTATATACACTTTTTAAAAAACGCATCGCCATCTACCAGGTTCTTTTGGCTGTATCGTAATAATTGTTTTTGTATTACGATCGCACTATGCGCACAATTTTTTTTTTTACCATCGACTATGAAGGAAAAAGCAAAATTGATGCAAGTTTACGACGGATTATACTTATAATTTTCGTAAATAACAAATAAAATTTAAACTATTTTTTTATTGATTGTCGTTGCCGCGTCATAATTATCTACAATTCTCCCAACCCGCCAAAACAAGTATCTATGGTCCAAATTACAAAACAATTATGCTGAAGAAATTGTGGTTAATGCAGAACATAAAAGTTTTCGATGTCCACTTCGTAACATCACTTCTACAAACACATTTTAACAAAAATTCGTGGTTTTTGTTGTTCTCGTTAGGTTTGGGCATAAAAACTGGACCCGAACCGATCTAAAAACAGGGTTTCGGTTTATGTGCAAAAATAGAATGGTTCTTGTATAAAATTAATTTGGTTTTTAGATCGGTTCATGTATAACCCGAAACCCGATTGGATACCCAAAAAAATATAACATACCATATTATGTATATATGATTTAGGTTAGCACATGGTCTCTTCCCGATTCAAAAGGATATTTTTTGTTTTGTTTCAACTTATACTGCTCGATGCAAATCTTTTTCTACAAAGATTGAGTAAAAAATGTCCCCTCCAAAGCTCCACTGTATTCTCTTGTACAAGCCTACAATCATCCTAATAAAGAAAACTAGCGATTTATAGTTTTATGAAGAAATTGGATATTTCAAACATGAATCACCGTCATTTCGCTGTGTCAACAACCAAAAAGTTAACACTGTTAACAGAATATGAGTATATGACCATGTACTAGAAAAGTCAACGAAATCTGAAGATTATTTTGGTTAATGAAAAGGTTTTTTTTTTTTTGGGTTAAATGGTATAATGAAAGTCCAAGTTTTTTCCTTCTATCTACGAAAATTGGGGATTCAATCAACTTTTCTTATCTTGGGCATTACCTTAATAGCTTTCCGCAGCATCACTTCATCTTATTTTCCATCTTGTAATGTATTACTATCATAGCTAAAGGAGAAAAAAGAAAAAAATAGATAAAGGTGTGGGTGGATTTTGAAATATTATGAGACGCAGGGGGTATCTACGTACGTATGGTTGTTGTAGTAGGCCATGTCAATCGGTGTTGAAACCACATGTCCTTGCATCGGTCAATTTGTGTGAATGCGATCTTAACCTTAGATTTTCCATAAATTTATAGTAAGTATATCTCACGAGAGCAACGTAATAATGCTAGTGATGTTATATATTTTTAGACCGTTTAAGAGTCTTAGGTGAGTGGGCCACCCATTTTCATTATGTGTATTTTTGTGAATGGGTCCAAATAGTGAGGACCCATTTCATTTCCAATTTCCATCATAAACGCTTATAATATATGCCATACTTATGTCCATCCACCCCCCACATCATCTCTCTCTATCTCTCTCTCTGCATTTATATACTCCACTCTTCTTCTCTCCACTCCACACAAAAGAAGAAAACCAAAAATGGGTAACTCTCTGATCTCTCTTCTCCCAATCTTCCACTTGTTGGTGTTATTAGGATCCTCCTCAGTGAATGCTTATTGGCCACCATCACCTGGTTATTGGCCAAGCTCCAAGGTTGGCTCCTTGGGCTTCTACAAAGGTTTTAGGAATCTTTGGGGTCCTCAACATCAGAGAATGGACCAAAATGCCCTCACCATCTGGCTTGATAGAACCTCAGGTACTAATTCAACTATATTTCTCATGTGAGTATTTCAGATTCGATTTGAATAATGTATTTGGGGTTGGTATAAATAGGAAGTGGGTTCAAGTCGGTGAAGCCATTCAGATCAGGCTATTTTGGAGCATCCATCAAACTCCAACCTGGCTACACTGCTGGAGTCATCACATCTCTCTATGTAAGAGCTAGAGACACTCTTAATTAATTAAGTACTTTTTTAATTACATTTAGTGATCTTAATTAAAATTAATTAATTACATTAAAATTTTACAGCTATCAAATAGTGAAGCACATCCAGGATTCCATGATGAAGTGGACATAGAATTTTTGGGGACAACATTTGGGAAGCCTTACACACTTCAGACAAATGTGTACATTAGAGGAAGTGGTGATGGCAAAATCATTGGTCGTGAGATGAAGTTTCGCTTGTGGTTTGATCCCACTTCGGATTTTCACCATTATGCTATTCTTTGGAGCCCTAGAGAAATCATGTAAGCTTTCTTCTACTTAATTGTCTTATACACAAATAATTATATGATTTTTTTTTTTTTTACTTTTTTGTTGAATCTAACCCCTTAAGATGAACTAGTGTAGTTATAAAAGATCCGTGTTCTGATGAGAGAATACGGTAAATTTATTTTTTTGGCCGCGGATCTAGGTGGATGTATCTAGAGCCATATAGTAAACAAAAAAAATATAAGTTTTCATTTTATAAGATCTTCCGTAGGGTTGCATTATTCGTGCAAGGAGAGGTTATAACTAGAGACAACGACCGTACGACGGTGGATACATGATTTTTTGTTGTTTATAAATTAATTAGTGATTTTCTCATATTATTCGTTTCTGGGCCTAACCAAAGTGCCAGCTTTACTAACTTTTTTAATTATTTTAAGCTTTTAACCAAGTATGATTCCTTCAAGCCTATGAGGTCTAACCACATCAGTGAGACATACAGAATCTACCTACCATTTTATATAAAATTAAAAATATCTCACACTTTTCTCTGAATCTTACTATATAAAACATACATAATTTTATCTCGGCATATTCCTTATTTGGTTAACTAAATCAACTTTCAAACTAATATTGTTTATTTTTTTGTTGTTAACAATAATATCGTTATTTTCTTCATATTTAATTTCAGATTTTTGGTGGATGATATTCCCATAAGAAGATACCCAAAGAAGAGTGCGGCTACATTTCCTTTAAGACCAATGTGGCTTTATGGTTCCATATGGGACGCTTCTTCTTGGGCAACCGAGAATGGTAAATACAAAGCCGACTATAAATATCAACCATTTACTGCCAAATACATCAATTTTAAAGCTATCGGTTGCACCGCCTACTCGCCAGCACGGTGCCATCCGGTGTCGGCTTCGCCATACCGTTCTGGCGGGCTAACCAGGCAGCAATACCAAGCCATGCGATGGGTTCAAATACATAATATGGTATACAACTATTGCAAAGATTATAAACGTGACCATTCTCTAACGCCGGAATGTTGGCGTTAGGAAACAAATTGAGGAACGTCCCAAAGTTTTGAGAATTTTAATTACATCAAAAAATACCACAAAGATGTTGGGAAAATTTTGGGATTTTTTTTTTTTTTAAATTATGTGGTTGTTTGTTTCACGGAAATAAAATTTACCTTTTTTTCTTGGCTTATCATCTTATTTGATGTAAATGTTCCCAACCTCGTATTGTTTTGTCAACTGTGTCTCATAATCAATTTTTTTCTGAAATGTTGTTCGGTTATATATTCCATACCATGATCACACTTATATATCAATAAAATGGAGTGCAACGGGCCAATAAATCGTTGACAAAAGTAAAGTTACCATACACACACAAATTATACATCAGTACAGATGTAACTTTTGGTTCAGAGGTTCAGAGAATTGATCCCAAAATATTACATTTCTGAAAACAAATTAGTTATAACTTTTTTTGTTTCATCTGATGGATGAACTATTGCTAGTCGATGAATTTCTGCATTCGTGTCGTCACTAATTTGTATTATAATCCACATGCGGCGACGGATTATTTGCGTCCATTCTGTCATTATTTGGCGACGGAACAACTTCAATCCTTATTCTATAATTTTTATGTAACAGATGTATTTAGTCGTGATCAGACCGTCATCAAGTTAGTATCAACATATTTCAAGCGACATTATTGAAGTGTAAGAGTACAGATTGTGTCTGTGGCCACTCGCCAAATCCTTCTTCATATTACAGATTTATTGTAATGTCTATTAAAGTATTAATCAATTTCAGCGCATGAAAAAGAAAAAAAAAATTTCAGCTCATCTAATTATTATTATTATTATTATTATTATTTAACCTAAAACCATCACCAACTCAAATCAATAATTTTTGAGATCGTCTTTTAAATTGAGAAAAGGCACCTTTTCAATTCTTGAATTTCTCTTTTTCCTTTGGCCATCAGAGTGTAATTTCTTTTTCGTCGGCGCCTGAAAATGCCAAAATGGTAAGCAAAAAATTAATGATGAAAAGCGACGCATATATGGTGAATTTTCCAGAAATAACAAATTACAAATGAGATCCACATTTAATAATAACGGGTAAACAATCGACATAATTTTCAAATGCATTTAAAAGAAATAAATGTCAGGACCAAAATGATAATAAGTCAAAGTTTGCAACTTCAATGCCAAATATAATGTTGGATGTGGTTAGTACTTAGTAATAACTGTAAGAATCTAATACAGTTTTACAACATTTTTTTATAAGATTGTTTTTTGGGTTAATATATTAAAATTTTAAAAACTCTAATATTTATAGGATCATAAACAAAGTTAATAGCAACATTTGGAGAATTTTTTTTTTTTTTTTGTTCAACTCTTTTTCTATTAAAACTTAAACCAAAACAACAAGGTCACAAAGGGCCTGTTTTGCAAGAGAGTCAGCTCTAACATTAGCTGCTCTGGGAATATACTTAAAGAGGATAGAAGCAAATTCAGAAGACAGAATAGCGACATCAGCAAGGATTCCATGTAATTCCGAGCTCGACGTGCCAGTATTGATCAATCGAATCAGCTGTTGAGAGTCTGAGAAAATAGTCAAGTTTCTGATGCTTTGAGAGGATGCTGATAGGAGAGCCTCTCTTATCGCTAATGCCTCCGCTGTCAAAGCGGACGAGACATGATAGAGGCCTGAGGAATAATCGGAAGTTTGTCCTAAGCTTGGCGAAAACGTCCAACCTAGTCCTGCTGATTCGGAATCAGCCTTCCAAGCTGCATCGGTGCAACAAAAAGTGGCTCCATCTCTGGGAGAAATCGAAGCTTGATAGGGAATAGATTGATTCGGACCAGTCGAAGGTACTATCGATGATTGGGCTACATTCCATTCTCTTGCATCGATAGTAGCTCTGAGGATAGTTTCTGCAGGTGTGTAGACCCGATTGTTGAAAATTTTCTGGTTCCTCGAAGTCCAGAGGGACCAGATGACCCAAGGGTATAGACATCCTTTATCGAGGCCGATTGGAGGGAGTGAAAATCGGTCTTTCGCTAGTAGCAGTCCAGAATTGATATCCATAACTTGGGAGGAGTCAATGGTTACCTCAAACGGAGCCAAGCTCCAAACGTCCCGCGCATATTGGTAACCAAAAAACAGGTGATTGACAGTTTCAATTTCATTGCATCTGCAGCATGATGGATTGATTGGGATTTGCCTTATCTGTAATTGGTTTCCTACTGGCAGTGCATTTTGCAGGGATTTCCATAAGAGAAGTTTTATCTTTGGAGAAGCTTTCACTTTCCAGACTTGAGAGTTCCAATCAATCTCATGAGCACCAGTCTGGTTTTCATTTTGTTGAGATTCAACAGCTGTAAGGTAGCCAGACTTTGTCGTATAAATACCCGAATGATTTCTGAGCCATATACGTTTATCCGATGCTCCCATCTTGCTTGGCTTTAAAGTCAGAATTTCCTTCTTGAAACTTGGTATAAGCATATTGATCTGGTCCAGATTCCATTCTGAGGTGAGGGGATTGATAAGATCCTTGACAAGAAGCTCATGGGAGGATTCTGTAGGAGGGCCTATCGGTTGTAATCTTTCACAGGTAGACAACCAAGGATCAGCCCAGAGTTTTATCGAAGTTCCATTACCCACAACCCATCCAAGTTGTTTAGCTAGCAGATCTCTACCTGCAATGATACTTCTCCACCCGTGAGAGGCATTTGAAGGGACTGAGCTATCCAGGAATTCATCATTACAGCAGTATTTTCCAAGTAGAGTACGGGCCAATAGGCAATTGGGGGACTGTAAAATCCTCCAGCTGAGTTTTGCCAACAAGGCATCATTAAAATTAGTAATATCCTTGAACCCTAGTCCACCCTTATTTTTAGGTTTAGCCATCTTTTCCCAAGCCACCCAACTGATTTTTTGATGATCAGGTGAGGAATCCCACCAAAATCTTGTGAGGGCTGACTGGATCCGATTGCACAGTGATTGAGGCAGTTTGAAGCACGTCATAGCATAGGAAGGCATGGACGCCAACACACTCTTGAGCATAGTCAGTTTTCCAGCATTAGATAGAAGCTTTGTGGACCAGCTCACAGCTTTTTGTTTTATTCTGTCCACTATAGCGGTGAAAAGATCTTTCTTCTTCCTTCCAAAGTGCTCAGGTAATCCCAAATACTTTCTTACTCCTCCCTCATTCTCAATTTTCAGAAGCTGTTTCACTTGACCCTTTATGGCTTGAGGGGTTTTCCTAGAGAAGGAGATGGAGGATTTCTGGTAATTGATAAGTTGACCTGAAACTATAGCATACTTGGATAATATATCCAGTAATTCATTGCAGCTCTTCTTGTTTGCCTTGCAGAAAAATATTGTATCATCAGCAAACAATAGATGATTAATCCGTGGACATCCAGTTGCAACTCTGATTCCGAGGAGAGAGCCTCTCTTCTGGGCTCTGAGGCATAATCCCGACAGAACTTCACTACAAAGTATGAAGAGGTAAGGTGAGAGAGGGTCCCCTTGACGTATCCCTCTCTTAGGTTTAATGAAACCCCTATGAGAGCCATTCACTAGGAAGGAATATGATACAGAGGTAACACATTGCATTATCCAAAAAATCCATCGCTCATGGAAACCTAATTTTTGCAAAACTAGCTTTATAAAGTCCCATTCCAATCTATCATAGGCCTTGCTCATGTCCGTTTTCACAGCCATTGAGCATCTTTTTCGTGCTTTTGAAGATTTGAGGAAGTGAAGAACTTCATGAGTTATAAGAACATTATCTGATATGGCTCGTTTTGGGACGAAGGCAGATTGATTTTCTGAGATAATGTCTTCAAGCAGAGGTTGTAACCTTTTGGACAGCAGCTTGGAAATCACCTTATAATACACATTGCATAGTGCTATAGGTCTGTAGTCAGCCACCTTCCTTGGCCCACTAATTTTTGGTATTAGTCTAATATGAGTTTCATTGACTGTTCTTGGCAGGCAGCCCTCATGGAAAAAGCTTTGAATCTCCGAGATGATGTCTTGGCCTACAATGTCCCAGTTTGATTGGAAAAAGCTAGCTGAAAACCCATCCGGACCAGGGGCTTTATCGGGGTGAATGGAGAATAATGCTGTCTTGATTTCCTCAGGTGATGGGTCCTTAATGAGAGATTGATTAGCAGCATCTGATATGATTGGGTTTAGAGCAGAGTTAACTATATCCTCCTTTGTTTCAGATCGAGTCTCCTGAGAGGAGAATAAAGTTTGGAAGTATTCAGTGATGACTTTAACAATCTTCTCTTCTTCAAAGACAGCAAGACCATTTTCATCTTCTAGGACTGAGAATTTGTTTTGAGCTGTTCTTTTCCTGGCTGAGGCATGGAAGAATCCTGTATTTTTGTCCCCCAGACTTAGCCAGAGTTGTCTACTTCTTTGTTTCCAAAAAGCCTCTTCGGCTAAGTAAGCAGACTTTAGATCCTCCTTAATTTTTTGTAACAGAGAGTCATTTGTTTGTGGGCTCACCATAGCTTCTTCCAACTCTTGTTTAAGTTTTTCAATGAGTGCTTGGCTTTGCAGTTGATGGTTTCTGTTCCACATAATAATGGAATGTCGGCAATGGTCTATTCATTGTTTGACTTTGAGATTTCTCCCTTCCGCCCATACCTGTGCCACTAGCACTTTCACTTCTTCATTGTCTTTAAGCCTTCTGTCATATCGGAACATACCTTTTCTTTTTTTCCTTCGAGGATCAAAGAAAATTGCAAGAGGTCTATGATCAGAGGCTTCAAATCGCAGATATTCGCAGCGACCTGAAGGGAAGACTTCGGCCCATTCACTGTTGGATAAAGCTCTGTCCAATCGGCATTTAACATTATAATTTCTCTTTATGCCATTCTCATCCACACTACTCCTGACACCTCTCCAAGAGAGAGGATTTCCTGAGTGTTGCAAATCAAACAGGTCCCCTTCCGAGAGGAAGGATCGAAAATCATTAAAAGATCCCTCTGATCTTTCTGGTCCCCCTTCTTTCTCTGAATTATCAATTAGGTCATTAAAGTCGCCTGATAAGAGCCACGGGGCATTGTGAACCGAAGCTAAGTTGATTAGATGATCCCATGTTTGTTTTCTTGCCGCCCGATCCGGGTTACCGTAGATGAATGACGCATAGAAGGTCTTATCTTCAAAAGTTATACGTGAATCAAAAAAATTGATATAAGAAGATAAGATTTCTAGATTGATCTCTTGTTTCCAAAGGAGAAGAAGTCCCCCACTAGCTCGTTCAAGAGGAGATACAATGGCATAGTTTGAGAAATTTAAACTCTCAACCTTCTTCAGCACGAAGGCATCAGGATTTTTGGTCTCTGATAGGAAAATGATATCTGGGTCGACTCTTTTGCGAATTTCCTTGAGACGTCGAACTGTCTCGGGGTTCCCTAACCCTCGACAGTTCCAGCACACAACTTTTAAGGAAGAGGAGAAGACGGCTTCCGAAAACCCGTCTGCTTCTTCTTTATTGCCGGTATGATGTTTGAAGTTCCAGGGATGTTTGAGGAGATTAACTTTTCAAGATGGTTACTAGTCCCTGGATTGGAGGATTTTGATGAAGGGCGGGTATTTTCTTCTCCTCTCAGGCTGTCCTGGTTATTTCTTTTCCTAGGAGAAGGGTGAGCTTTTGGAGTTTTTCTTTTTCGTGAACTAGAACCAGCTAGGAGTAAAGGGGGGTGCTGGTCTTGTTTTTTCCCTGGAGGTCTCCCCAGTTTTCTCCTAACCGTAGGAGCTTTACTTGGCCCCCTAATCCCTTGATGTAGTGGAGGAGAATTGATTAAAGGTCCGAGTCTTTGGCTAGCAGGTAGTCTCTCTTGCGAGATTACCATTGGACTATGAGCATCTGCTTCCTTGGAAGGTATAAGGGAAGCTCTCACCATTTGAGCTGCTGTTTCTTCAAATTGCCCCTGTTCTTCAGCTAATCTCGATCTCTCCTTCCTAGCTGCACTTTCCGAAGGATCAGCACAGTTAGAGTATTGTATCATAACATCTCGGAGCTCTCCAAGAGCCACCTGCATAGCTGCGTTTTGGAGTGGCTCATGAGGTGGCGAAGGGTCTTTATCAAAGGGGGGCCTTCTTGGTCTAGAGGAGACTGAGAGTTCCTGGTTGATTGCTCCGTTTTGATGACTTCTTTCCTGGGATCTACTCTTTTCCTTCCAAACAGCTTGAGATGGGGGGATAGCATGAGTTTCTGTCCTCTGGAGAGAGGCGTGATGGTGTGATTCAGGAGGAGGTCTTCTATGATCAGAGTTGTAGGAGTGTCTCGGGTGATGATTTTTTGAAGGAATAGACCTTTGCGAGTGAACTGGCCTCTCTGTTTCCTTAGAATGATAGTTTCCTCCCTGAGATGGGTAAGAGCGAGAAGGGGCTTTCCTGGCATTCGAGTGGTAAGACCCAGATCCAGATCCAGCTCTAAAGCCCGAGCGTGAATGAGCCAGATCTCCATCTCTAAAGTCCTTTCTGGGTACTCCAAAGTCCTGTCTCTGGTTTTTTCCCCCAGCTTCAGAGGAAGGCAAGGTGTGGGCTGAGACAAACGCCTGTTCCTTAGACTTTTCCTTATCAGAATTACAGTCTTTTGCCTCATGATCCAGACAGCAGCAAATTTTACAGTGATTCTCCAACTTTTCGTACACCAGGTTAGCTACCGCTTCGTCTCCGTCATCAAACTCAACAATGGAGGCTTTGATTAGGGGAAGCAGTCCGTTGACATGGACTCTCATTTTTGCTGCAGTTGCTGTAATTTCCAGGGCTTCGAAATGGCCAATGTTGTCTGCAATGCTGATGAGGGTTTCTTCAGACCAGAGGTGCACCGGAATCCCTTGAACGTGAATCCAGAATGGGATTTGGGATGGGAACGCTCTTGACGTAGTAGGCTCCCACCTTTGGAGAATAATCATCCAATGGGCAAAGTGGTAAGGCCTTTTATCAAGCACACTTTGAAGATCCTCTTCGGTTGAGAATTGGAATTGAAAGAAACCTTGCCCTAAATCAGCTCCTATAGGACGAGAGGAGACTTTCCAGTGGTCCGCAAGAAACGGTATAAGAGCCCACACTTTTTGGATTTTTGGGTTTGTAATTCGTCCCATAAGAGTGAGGGCATGCTTACAGATGAGCTCCGAATTGTCAAAAGGGGGGACCTTGACTCGAGCCTTCCTAGGGGGGTCTTCTCTTTGAAACTGACCCTTTCCTTTTTCAGCATACGAGAGTCGGCGATTCATGGTTTGAAGGGGAAGACAGGGTGGAGATCCTTAGAGTGGATTAGCCTAAGTTTGTAAGTTTTCCTTGAGAAGGGTAATCTCTTATATTTGACCTGAAGCAGGTAGATCCAGTTACGAGTGAGCTTGCAAAACAAGATTCGAAGATACCTTCCGTAGGAGATTTCGAAGGGAGAGGTCTACAGAGAGTACGGTAAGAAAGCAGTAGTCAAACAATCTCTAGAGATCTGTCCCCGTCTCCGGTGACACGGGAGGGGAGTCGACACCTCTTAACTCTGCAACGGGCTCCGTCATAATCTTGTAGCGAAGTTAGGGAGCAGAGTAGGAGGGTTCATCTGCAGAAGGGCTTCCTTGAAACTGGAAAAGGACCGGAACAGCGGACCCTCCGACGAAAGTCGGGGGTGGAACCCGGTATTTCGAGCTCAGAAGTGGTATTAGATGGATAAGAGTTTCTATTTTAGGTAAATACCGGGTAGGAAAAGCAAACAGAGGCAAACCCAGAGCAGAAAGAAACTGTCTCGACAAGAGTGCCTGGGAGAGAAAAAAAATGTCCTACATTTGGAGAATATAAAGACAAAAACCAGATACTATAGGAGAGAAAGGTTGAGCTATGGTTGGAATAGACAGAACAATCGATGGTTCAGCATTGCACGGACGGGTTCGGCTTATCTTCTCTCTGAGCGATTGGTGGCAGAGCGTGATTTTGATGTGTAAAGCCTCACATTTCGTTGTTTCCAAATGGTGTATATAGAAGTTTGCATCACTAACTGAGTGATGAGAGTTGTATTTTCACATTGTTGAAACGTATCTTTATAAATACATGAACTATTTTCGTAACTTATGCAGTTATGCTCTCACTGAATACACATTAAACTGATTTTGAAAGATACACTTTACCAGGAGCGGATCTATTCTAATAACTATGGATGCAAGTAGCCTTGGGCATTCGGTTCGGTTCCGGATAAGAACCGTTCGGTTTCGGATATTTCGGGTAGAGAGGTTTAAGGTCCATATAGGTACCGAAATGATTTCGGTTCCGGGTATTTTGGGTAGAGAGGTTTATGAACCGGAAAATATTTTTTCGGATTTTAATCGGTTTCGGGTATTTAAATATACCCGAAAATCCAAAAATATATCCGAAAACCCAAAAATATACCTGAAAACCCAACAAAATATAAAAAAAATATACCCGAAATACCAAAAATAAACCCGAAAACTCGAAATTATATCAGAAAACCTAAAAATATACCGGAAAACCAAAAAAAAAAAACTAAAGAAAATATACATATAATACCGAAAATATACCCAAAAACCTTATATATATTTAATATTTTGGATATATAATTATATTTCGGGTAATTCGGGTACCCGAAATGTTTTTGGTTCGGTTCCAGTATTACCCGATACCCACATGTATCAATGAGTAGGATCCAATAAGTATTTTGGCAATTTCGATCGGTTCCGTTTCAGATATTTCAGGTCAGTTCCAGTTCGGGTATTTCGGTTCCAGTTTTTATGCCCAGTCTTAGGTGCAAGGTGCAAGTGCACCCACTATTTTCTTAGAAATTTTGTTTTATAAGGAAAATTGTTAAGTTTTGAGTCTTTTGACCATAATTCAGCCAAAACTTATCATTGATTTTTTTTAAAAAAATTATTCCACTAGTTTCATAATTTTGGGATTTTGTCTATTGTTTTCATATTTACCAAAATGTGCCTGCACTAATAAAATGTTGTAGATCTGCCCATATACCTACCGTGTATTCAATGAAAACATAACTGCATAAGTTACGAAAGTAGTATCATGTATGTTTATGGTGATATGTCAAACTAATAAAATCAACTTACATGTAAATCTAAACCATCCTCTAAAATCTAAATCCATCAAACACAAAGGAAAAGGATCGCCAAAGGATTTGATTGAGATACTTTGAAACACAATGAAGGTACTGTTTATTCACTCATTCTTAGCCACTTGGCCCCACTTATATCCTTTTATATGTCATATTAAAAATTATGACATTTCATGTGTTTTCATCTCAAAATAATATATTGACAGCTAATAGATCTATTCAATCTATCCGAAAATCCAATTGAGTTTTTTTAGTTTGTACGTAGTATTTTTGGGTATTCTTTATATATACATGAAAAAGGAAGGATTGCTGCCAGAAAAAAAAATTAAATTACATTGAAGGATGAATACGACTAAACAATGAGAAGGAGCATTCTATCCGAATTTGGTAGATGCGTACAAGACGATTGAAAACACAAAACATTCGTCTAAAATAATAGACCACAAAGCATTAGTGACCCATTCTTCTATTTTCCTTCTTTGGAATTTTATAAGAATGTTGACATTCAATTATTTTTATTGTTAGCTTTTGGCAATAGACAAATAAATCACTACGAAAATTGTTTTTACATTAAACTTGGTGATTCCGAGTTTCAGTCCGAGATCTATATCGGTTCTAAAAAAAAAACTTGCGTAATAGTTGATATGAACTCAATAGTGGCAGAGTAAGCCATGGACTCAAAAGTAACAGAACCATGTGAAATTTATAATCGTGAAGTTTTTTTGTTTTCCTTTCTTAAATATTATTTCATTCATACTCGCTGAATGGCGTTTGAGACACGGAAAGTTTGAAAGAAAAAAAAACCCAAACAATTCGAAACACGAGACATAGAAAATGTTGCTTAAAAATTGAATTTGAGATGTCCAAGCCAATAAATCCGCATCTCCATTGTTTTTCTCGCATGAGAGACGACCAACAGTTTCTAATATTGTCGACGATACTAATAATATACAATTAACACCGAAGAAAAAAACAAAAAAAACTAAGGGCTTTCGAACTTCCACGTCGAAACGATTTCACTGGACATTGATGAGCAGATTATAGTGGGCTATCCTTGTCTTTGAGTTTCGACAGACATTGTCTATTTTTCATCTTTTCAGCAAATGTCCTTTGCCCTCTCTCTCTGTCCATGTGTTTCTGTGTTTATTAATCTCTATAAAGTATTATTTAAGAAACGTTTTAAAAAATGAACTTTGTTTTGTAAGTTATTACATGAAATGCCATTACAAATAACATAGAACTAGGATTTAAACCGCGCTAATTATAGCGTCGAGTAATTTTTTAAAAAGAAATTGTTTTTAAATTTAAGAAAATTGCTTTTATCTGAAATTTACAATATAGCTAACTAATGATTATAGATAAAACTATTTGTAATAATTGGTCTATTTAATCTGTTTTCAGTGAACTAAAATATTATTCGAGATAACCCGCAAAAAATTATAATTTTGAAAACATAACTCTAATTTACACTGTTAAATGATTCTAGTTTTTGTGGTTAGTCTACGAACTCTTAAAAAAAAATAGTTTTCTTCTATCTAACTTTTTATAAAATTAGTAAAATAGTTTTGATATATATTCAAATAAAATATAATAAATTATAGTGAAAAATATAGCAAGATTTTGAATATGTTTTTTTCTTTGATTATATATGAATTGATTATTATTTTAAAATATATAATATTAAAATAATTAAGAAATTAAATAATAAATAACCTCTTTAATGCAAAATATATACTTTCCATATTTTAATCAATAATTTAAAAATACTATTATATCCTCTCCTATTTCAATTATTCTTTGTTATTTGTAATGGCATTTTATGTAATAACTTATAAAACAAAGTTCATTTTTAAAAATGTCTTCTTAAATAATATTATAGAGATAATTAAAATTGGAAAGGATATAACAGTTTTTTTTATAATTATTGATTATAATATGGAAAGTATATATTTAGCATTAAAGAGGTTACTTATTATTTAATTTCTTAATTATTTTTAATACTATATATTTTAAAATAATAATCAAATCATATATATTCAAAGAAAAAAAATCTATTCAAAATCTTGATATATTTTTCACTATAAATTATTATTTTTTATTTGAATATATATCAAAATAAAAGTTGAGAAATATTTTACTAATTTTATAATAAGTTAGACATAAGAAAACTATTTTTTTTAAGAGTTCGTAAACTAACCAAAAAAAACTATAATCATTTAACGGTCCATATTAGAGTTATGTTTTCAAGATCATGGGGGGTGTATTGAACTGAGTATTTAGAGTGATTTGAGTTTTAATAAGATTTCAGATGGTTTTGATGGTTTTGGCTGATTTTAAAGAAGTTGTTATGATTTTGTATTAAAATCCCCTACAATCCCACATAAAACCATGAGATTTGGATATTTGTATTTTTAACTAAGAAAGTCTCCTAAAATCATATAAAATCTCATGCAGTCATTAAAATCCCAATATTTAAAACATTTTCAATAACAGTGGATTTGATATAATTTTAACAAATTCTTGTTTGAATAACAGAGGATTGTAGATGATTTTGAGTGACTTTACATAAATCTCATGTTCAATAACACTGGATTTGAGAAGATATTTTAAAATCATTAGTTGAATAACAATGGATTTTAATAAAATCTCAAAATCTCTTAAAATCCACAGTTCAATACACCCCCTATAAGTTTCTACGGGTTAGCCCAAATAATATTTTAGTTCACTGCAAAACGGGTTAAATAGACAAATTATTACAAATTGACAACTTTATCTATAATCATTAGTTAGTTATAGTGTAAAATTCAGATAAAAACAATTTTTTAAAATTTTAAAATATATATATATTTTTTAAATTACTCCGCGCAATAATTAGTGCGGGTTAAATCCTAGTCTCCAATTATTTCAGAAATCAAATATATCATCATTATACAATATATGTTATTGAATTATTTCTAGTCAACTTGGAGATTACAAGATCGAGGTCGATACGAACGTGAAGATATGGTATTTATTGTAATCTATTAATTTATATTGTGTAGTTTGGTAATTTACCTAAATGTAATATGCATGGACTAAGTCTTATATACGCAATATATATATAAGTAAAACGAAGGAAGTAATAACACCGACCTTAGCTCAGTTGGTAGAGCGGAAGACTGTAGTAGTTGCTGTAATCTTTAGGTCGCTGGTTCGATTCCGGCAGGTCGGATTTTTGACATTTGTAGTTTCTATATTTTTGGCAATATGTTGTACTAACGAACGAATTGATGTTTCAAATCTTATTAATCACATAACGGGCCTTGGGCCTTGGGCCTTAATCTAGTATTCATGCATGGGCCTGAGAGATAGCTCCGGCGATATCTCAAGGGTCAAATTTAGAAAGTATACCGAAAGTAATAGCACGCGGTTTCTCGAAGAGAAGACGACGACGTATTAGAGTAGTCAAGCCGTGTTTTGACTCGGGCGGTTATATTTCAACCCCGTCCCGTAGTTGGAAGTGGAACGGCTCGAAACGGAGGGTCAATATTGTCATTTCGCAATGCTCCACCTTTCGCTTTGTTGAATCCACTTTTTCATTTTTTTTCTTCTTTCAGAAAACCGCTTTGCGAAGGAATCATCGACTCGTTTTCATAAATCCGCCATAGATCCGACACGATACCGCCACATCCGGGTTCGAATCGTCTAGCTCGGTTTTTCGCGTTGCAGCTGTTGTTCAGTCTCCTTCTCCGTCTTCTCTGCTTTGTCATGCTGTTTAGGGCTCAAGCTTGATTTCGGGGAAATTCGAATCCTCCTTTATGGCTAGGGTTTATAGTAATTGGGACAGACTGGTTCGAGCCACCTTAAGAAGAGAGCAGTTGAAAAATTCAGGCCAAGGCCATGAGCGTGTTAATAGCGGGCTTGCAGGAGCAGTTCCGCCTTCACTTGGGCGAGCTACAAACATCGATGCCATCTTACAGGCTGCTGACGAGATTCAGTCCGAAGATCCTAATGTCGCCAGAATTTGTAAGTTTTTTTTTTCTGCGAGGTTTGAAGTTTGTGCATTTATTGAGTTATTGGAATGTGTATGTGTATACATATTTGTTAAACCTTGGGTTGCTCAGTGGGGGCTTCATGGAGTGATTTGCATGTCCCCACACTCTCACAGTGAGCACACTAATGCTTTCATTCTTCAGCATGCACTGTATGCACATAAAACGAAAGCTTAACCAGCTAACTTAATGGCATTCCCTGTTTCATCTTATGCTCTTGACACTGTTTTTGTCTGATGTAGTATGTGAGCAAGCCTACTCTATGGCACAGAACTTGGACCCTAACAGTGATGGTAGAGGTGTTCTACAATTCAAAACTGGTTTGATGTCCGTGATTAAGGTATTTTTCATCATCTTGATTGGTTTATGCTGGTCTAATTTGTCAATTGTTCTTGTAGCAAAAAAAATGTATGGTTGTCTCACCATATTATATCTGTGTATTGGTTTTGGTCACATGCATATAGCTGTGTAAATGCATCCTTAACCTATGTTTGTAGTATAATCATCGCACTCTGGTTACCATTTGATGTGAGATTTAAGGGGCAAAATCATTCTTTCTTGGTTTGCTTTTATCTTATGTCAAATGGTATGTTTACTCGTTCTGAATCGAAGGACTTTAATTACTTTTGCAGCAAAAACTTGCCAAGAGAGATGGTGCTTCCATAGACCGCAATCGTGATATTGAACGACTATGGAAGTTTTACCAACTTTATAAAAGACGGCATAGAGTGGATGATATCCAAAGGGAAGAGCAAAAATGGAGGGAATCAGGAACAAATTTTACTTCAAATGTGGGGGAGTATGTGGATTCTTAATCCTTGTGGTTTTCTTCTTTTCGGACAGTGTTTGAATTCTATCCCAATAAAATGACCGAAATTCTGTAAATCTGAATCATGCAACCTGCTTTATGTTCATGCATGTTCTTTCGTTTGGGAGTGGTTTTCTGGATGTAGATTAGTTTGTTTGGCATGTGCGTTCTTATAAGTGATCTTGATACAGATAAATTATGATTGCCTATGTTTACGGATGAGATTCTGTATAGTGTCGATGATTTCTGAGGTGTACCATTGTCTTACTTTTCCTTTTTGATTAACCATTTTTTTTCTTTCTATTTTTTCATAGGATCTTGAAGATGAGGAAGGTCTTTGCCACATTGAGGGCCTTAATTGAAGTGTTAGAGGTGCTAAGCAGAGATGCAGATCCAGATGGTGTTGGGGGGTCTATCAGGGAGGAGGTATTTTTTTCTTACCTGTTGTGTCTTGTAATTCAAAAGAAATTTAATCTGCTTCTTGCTTCCTGTTTTGGTGTGCCAAGCGTTCAAAAGATATACATAATAACTTCAATGTTTGAACTTTGAAGATCTTGGTTCAGAAGTTGCATCTGAATGAATAGATTATAATTGTTTCCTAATATCATTATATATCAATCATTGAAGTTGTCATGCTATATACTTATCTCGGATGAACTAATTGATTTGTTGTTTATGTTTTCAGCTTGGGCGAATTAAAAAAGCTGATGCAACTTTGTCTGCGGAACTAACTCCTTACAACATTGTCCCTCTAGAAGCGCAGTCCATGACCAATGCAATTGGGGTTTTCCCTGAAGTGAGTCAAACAAGAATGAAAACCTTTATTTTCATTAGTTTTTTTACCTTTTCAAGTTTTTCTCACTCAGGAAAGACTCTTTTGTCTCTATTTAGGTCCGTGGTGCGATACATGCAATTAGATATACTGAACATTTCCCTAAGCTTCCTGATGATTTTGAGATTTCCGGACAACGTGATGCAGATATGTTTGATTTATTGGAGTACATCTTTGGGTTTCAGGTATGCTGGTAATTATTGGATCAAAATTTTCTCTGATTGTTGTTGATTCTTGTCCCTTACAATTTTTTTTTATCTTGAACATTGTCTCAGAGAGATAATGTAAGGAACCAACGGGAGCATCTGGTTCTCACACTTTCAAATGCTCAATCTCAGCTTAGTTTACCTGGCCAGAATGACCCAGTGAGTTCTTCCTTTTGACAGTATTTTGTCGTGGGATACCCCTTTACTCAGCAACAGTCATGATTGTCCCGTTGGTTTATAGATTGTCATTTAAATCTTTACCTTTTTAAAAATCTTTTCTTGTAGAAAATTGATGAGAAAGCAGTCAATGAGGTTTTCTTGAAGGTTTTGGAGAACTACATCAAGTGGTGCAAATACTTGAGGAAACGCCTTGTGTACAACAAGTAATGTGTTTGGTTTAGTTCTGATACGGAAATACTGGCTTAATTCATGTGAATTTATCAACTTTGAAATTTTCTATTAGGTTAGAAGCCATTGACCGGGACAGGAAACTGTTTCTTGTTTCTTTGTACTTCCTAATCTGGGGTGAAGCTGCTAATGTCCGGTTTCTTCCAGAGTGTATCTGCTATATTTTTCACCATGTAAGATACCATCTTACTGTTGATTATACACCAATTTTCTGCTATCAGTATACTCCTGTTTTGTTTTTTTAGGTTGGATGACTTTTTTCGTAGTCTTTGCTGATGAAAAAAATCTGAATTTCTAGGTTGACAGTTTTTTTTGTTAGTGTTGTTCTGCTGTTCATATTTTTCTCGTCCTGTTAACCACACAACCAAGCCAAGAAAAGACTTGTCAGCATTGCTTTAGCATCTGATCGCCTTTGCATCTTGGCTCTTAGTTTCTGTTAAAGCACCAGCCTGACATAGTTTAATTTAGCTAGGACCCTTAATCTGGAATGATGAAAAAGAAAGGCCCATGTGATCTCGTATTTTACACCCAATGTGAAGACCCTTAATCTGGAAAGATAGCACTTTTCACACGTAGCTGCCTTTGTTTGTTAGATGGCCAAGGAATTAGATGCAAAATTGGATCATGGAGAAGCTGTCCGTGCTGACAGTTGCTTAACTGAGACTGGTTCTGTATCATTTCTTGACCGAGTTATCTCCCCTATATATGCAGCAATGTCAGCGGTGAGTCCCTGCTATGACACTCATTTCTGTGCATCTTAATTTTCTTCTTTGACAAATTAGCTTTCCATTTGACGGTTTAGTCTAGTTGTTTCTCCCTCAGTTAATGGTATGTTAGTACATATTCGGAATGTCAGGCAAAAACTCAACGATTTTAAGGTTTAACTAGAGCTTTTGGAAAGAGAGTTCCGTATATTTTGAGTATCTGAACCATTGTTATGATTTTCTGTGCAAACCTCCATATTACTTATAATGCTAATTGTAATATCTCCTAGCTGAATTAACGATCTTGAACAAGTAGCTGTCATTTGGAAAGTGTCATAATTTCAAGCGAATTTCAGAACAACCTGAAAGGTCTTCCAATTAGGTTCTTGACATCGTATCTACGTGTTTCTGGTTCTATATTCGAAAATTCACCCCTACTTCACTTTTGAGTTCAGATCTTATTTCTATGCTTTTGAGGAAT
Source organism: Eutrema yunnanense (assembly GCA_002933935.1). Lineage (NCBI taxonomy): Eukaryota > Viridiplantae > Streptophyta > Magnoliopsida > Brassicales > Brassicaceae > Eutrema > Eutrema yunnanense. Next base: position 162,086 of record PKML01016699.1, read on the forward strand.
TTATAGTATGCTATATTTGGAACTTTTAAGGTGGATTTAAAAGTGCCTTCCATTAATGGTTTTGCTATATGGTCGTGCAAGCTCTTAACTTGGTTTTGAAACTGATATTCATGTAGGAAACTGTTCGCAACAATAATGGGAAAGCTGCACATTCTGAATGGCGGAATTATGATGACTTCAATGAATACTTTTGGTTTGTAGTTTTCTAGTACTATTACATTTGCAAGTATAAACTTATTTCAGGGAGTCTCCATTAACTGTGTGTTATCTTCAGGACACCTGGTTGCTTTGAGTTAAGCTGGCCTATGAAAACAGAATCAAAATTTTTAAGTGGGCCCAAAGGGAGGAAACGGGTGAGTCTTGTTCATACGGATAATATTCCATGAGTTTATGTTTTATTCTTCTTGGCCCACTAACCATCTGTGACCACTTTGTTCTTTGTGGCTTCTACGTGAGTTTTGCTTCAGGCATTGACCAAAAAGAAAAGAATAACAATTGCGCTTAATGGGTCTAGTCCAGTTGCGGGGGTTATATGTTAGAGTTTTAGAGTTATTTATCTCTCCTACGTCTGTATGGGGGAATTTCTCCAATGAGAATTATTGTCCAGCCATTTTAATTATCCAACAATTTCAACTCGAAAGAAGATGGCTATAAACCACAGCTTAAAACTTGTCAATAGAGTCATTTTCTTTATTAACTTCTTCTATCATCTTGTTACATTTCCATGTATCTGCAACATCTTTGACTGATCCATTTTCCTGGAAATCAATGTTAGACTGGTAAAAGCAGCTTTGTTGAGCATCGGACGTACCTTCACCTTTTCCGAAGTTTTCACCGACTTTGGATCTTCATGGTTATTATGTTCCAGGTTGGTGTGGTACTTTATGAACAGTTTTCTGCTTAAATTTGATAATTTTCCTAATTATTATTTTTATCTATCTACAGGCTTTGACGATTATAGCCTTCAGGAAAGAGCATCTCGATATAGATACTTTTAAGATCTTACTCAGTGCTGGGCCTACATATGCTATAATGAACTTCATTGAATGTAACTTTCTTTGATTGACTCTGTTGGACTTACTATTAAAAAGTCAGAGTCAGATTGTAAAGTTGTACGTGTACCTCATTTGAGCATCACTTGTTTGTGACTTATGCAGGTTTTCTTGATGTTGTGCTTATGTATGGCGCCTACAGCATGGCAAGAGGAATGGCTATATCCAGGGTGTTTATCAGGTTTTTCTGGTGGGGCTTGGGCTCAGTCTTTGTGGTATATGTTTATGTGTACGTATCCAATCTGTCCACGCAAGCTATTTCTTCTTGATAAAGTTTGTCTGCAGAACAGCTAACCTTTTGTGAAACAAATATTGCAGGAAGGTTCTGCAGGAAAGAACGAAACGAAACCCAAATGAGTTCTTCTTCCGCTTATACATTCTTGTGTTGGGTTGTTATGCTGCTGTTCGGCTCATCTTTGGACTTTTAGTCAAACTTCCAGCATGCCATGCTCTGTCAGAAATGTCAGATCAATCTTTCTTCCAGTTTTTTAAGTGGATATATCAGGTATTCATTTAGTGAGACTTTAGATAATTGAAAAAAGTAGCATAGTGATGCACATTGTTAATGAATCTTCTCTCTTTCAGGAAAGATACTTCGTTGGTCGTGGCCTCGTTGAGAACATAAGCGATTATTGCAGGTTTTGTCTACCTGCCTCTTCAAATTATATACATGGTTACCAAAAATAAGTTCATTGTATATATTATCAGTACTTGTTGGCTAGTTGAAATACTTTTGCTTCATTGAAAATAAGTTTTGGAATATGGATGAACTATTGACATATATGATTAATTAGTTTGCTTAGGGAGATTTGGCTGTTGAGAGTAGACATCCTGCATGTCAATGTGTCAGTTTTCACCTAAAAAACATTGTCAGTTTGCACAAAAATTGTTTGAATGGTTTAGTGGCTGTTTTGGATGGCTACAACTGATTTGGGCTCTTAGAAGAATTTGGTTAAAAAACCTTGGTTCCATAGTTGCGTTTATAAGAAACTTTTTCCTCTACTATTCAGGTATGTGGCGTTTTGGTTGATTGTCCTGGCCTCCAAGTTCACATTTGCATACTTTCTCCAGGCAAGGATGTTTCTACAGCTATTTATTTTGCTACTGCACATATTTAAAGAATTGCGTAATGTCTCTCATCTCTGAGTCAACCTGTGGGGTACACATTGGGAAAACAAGGGGCTCTGCCACCACACCATACACGGGAGTAACTAACGAAACGCATGTATGATATTGCACTGACGGTTAAATCTTCTCCATGTTGCAGATCAAACCACTCGTTAAACCCACCAACACTATCATTGATCTTCCTTCATTTCAATATTCATGGCATGATATTGTCTCAAAAAGTAAGTGCCTGTATGCTTAGGTACTCAAATCAAAATTATTGGCTGGCTGTTAATTGGCTTTAAATAAATATGATATGACCACACGACGTAACAAATAACTCAATAACCTGGTAAGGTGAGCCATGTATTTTACTCATTTGGCCTGCTTCATCGGGTACAAGATCTGTGGAACTTCAACTGAAGAATATTAGATTTGTATCTGATTGACCATAATACAGACTATACCTTGTTACTGATTGCCGTCTTTGAAAATGTTGCTGACATCTATCTCTGCGACATTAAAATATTGGCAGGTAATAATCATGCGTTGACCATTGTTAGCTTGTGGGCTCCAGTCGTGGCGGTGAGTATTTACCTTATTTTTCCTCTAATTTTAGAGATTTCAATGGTCTAAGATATCATTGTTACCTTATTCTTTCAAGTCTGATTTTCCTTCGTAACCATTTATAATTAACTTGTGGGCTTTAAAAGTTACTAATTGTGGCATTTGGTATAAATCTCTAGATATATCTTATGGATATTCATATATGGTACACACTCTTGTCTGCGATCATTGGTGGTGTGATGGGTGCAAAAGCTCGTCTAGGCGAGGTACTGTTGAGTACTAGAATGTTCTACTGTTCTTTAACGATACTGTGTTCTGTTTCATATTGCTGGTCCCCTTACTAACAATGTTCAGTTTGTTTATTTTAGATACGCTCCATCGAGATGGTTCATAAGCGTTTCGAGAGTTTTCCAGAAGCTTTTGTCCAGAATCTTGTATCTCCTGTTGTGAAAAGGTTATAATTTGGAACTGTTTTTTTGTTCTTACATTAAAAATAAGACATTTTATGATAAATAGTATAGTCAATTGTTGGGCTCCCTTCGCCGCCTAATCTCTGTTGTAATTGTGTATTTCAGAGTACGAGTTGGTGAACATGCTTCTCAGGTTAGTAATAAGTTTAAACTCTTTGTCTCATTACTAGGTGTTTTAGAGCTATTCTTGCAAGATTGTCTTCCATTGTTAGCTCTTTGTCTAAAAATGGATCTAATTTAACAATTATTTGTTGACTTTTGGGGCTTCCATTAATGAGAACTGATAATGTGTTCACAAAAAGTAGACATTCCTTTGTATCTTATACTTGTAGCTCTATGCTTAATAGGAAAATTAGAGTAGGTGATGCTTGTAATTGTATCTTGTTTCATGGACTTGTGAAGTGTAACAGAGTTTAATTCTGAAAAGTCTTTAATTTGTATCCAAACAGTAATATAGTATGGTATTTGCTCCAGCTTCTGCTGTAATTCTCATGGCAATGTGATTTTTGTGAAAAAAACAATGCAAATTTTATTGCCTAGTGTTTTGTTCTCTCCTAATACTTCATTTTCCCCTAAGTGTACTGCCCTTTTCTACTTCATCGATGGTCGGTTTATCCTATAAATTTTATGACTGTTTTTGCAGGATGGCCAAGATAACAAGGCATATGCTGCAATGTTTTCCCCGTTTTGGAATGAGATAATAAAAAGCTTGAGAGAGGAAGATTATATAAGTAACAGGTTAATACATATTACTTTCTTTCATGTTCTTTCGTTTTTAGCCATTTCGTGCAACGCCTCTAACTCATAGATTTGAGTTCTTTGATTGTAGAGAAATGGATTTGCTTTCTATACCCAGTAACACGGGGAGTCTTAGACTAGTCCAGTGGCCCTTGTTTCTTCTCTGCAGTAAGGTGCAGCTTGTTTAATAATTGCATCGCTTTAATGTTGGGAGCTCAGGTGTGATATTGTTCTCTCATGTGTGAATTATTCGGAATTCCTTTTGTTTTTCAGATTTTGGTAGCCATTGATTTAGCCATGGAGTGCAAAGAAACACAGGATATACTTTGGAGACAAATATGCGACGATGAATACATGGCGTATGCAGTTCAGGAGTGCTATTACAGTGTTGAAAAAATATTGAATTCCATGGTTGATGGTGAAGGGCGACGTTGGTACAGTCTTTCAATTTGTTTGATTTTCAATGTTTGTTTAATATGCCAATATCATGTTCTGTTAGCCACAGATTGCTGTTTTTGGAATTTTACATGTGACATTTTTATTTATGCCTCTTTTTCACTCTGGTGATAGGGTGGAAAGAGTTTTTCTGGAGATCAGCAACAGTATACAAGAGGGTTCCCTTGCTATAACTCTAAATCTTAAGAAGCTTCAGTTGGTTGTTTCCAGATTTACTGCATTAACCGGACTTTTGGTACGTCTTCTCTGGCTTAATTCTGTGACTATTATTTTATTTTATTTTGTTGGGTAGAAGGTTTAAAAAAATTGGATGTACAAACCAAATTATGCTGAATGCTCGAATTTTTGTGAACTAATGCTTCTTTCAGAAATTCATAGATATATCCATGCAAAATGAATCTTCTCTTGCTGGTTTTGTTTACTGTGTGACGTTGGTCTTACATTTTACAGCGTTAAAAGACTGGAAATTTTTCTTTTTCTTTTCCTGTGAGAGTTAAGATCCTTCTTCTGAAAATTTTAGGCTGTTTAGTTTTCTTACTCTACTGAGTAGCTTTGAATTCCCTGTTTGAGTTCTTATTGCATTCAACCTAGCTTCTCTTAAAGTATATATTTCCTTCTATTATTGATTTTAGGTGGCTTAAGCATAGGGGTATGAGTAGTCTTATGTCAATAAGTACTGCAATTTATTACTGAATTTATGTTATCTATCTTTTTCTTAGAAGTCTCTTTACATCTGATACTCAGATTGTAACTGGACATCTTTCAATACTTTTGATTAACTGAATTTTATGCCCCTGATTGTTAGAATCGTAGTTGTTTCGTCTTGTTTGCTTTGGTTCGCTGAACATTATCTATGACAAAATGACCTGTCCCAGATTCGACATGAAACTCCAGATCTTGCAAAAGGTGCTGCAAAAGCTATGTTTGGTTTTTACGAGGTGGTCACGCATGACCTTCTATCACATGATTTGAGGTATATTGCAAGGTTTACTTGCTAATATCAACTTGTATCAAAAACCGTCCTGGAGAAAATAGCTTATGGTTTCACTTTTATATGCATCAGGGAGCAGCTCGATACATGGAATATTTTAGCACGGGCTCGAAATGAAGGGCGTCTCTTTTCTAGGATAGAGTGGCCTAGGGATCCAGAAATTGTAAGCCTTCCAGAAGAAGCAAGAAGGAAATTCTTTCCAAATGCTGATTTTGTGGTCTTATGCAAATAATATTATTGTTAATACTTGCAGATAGAGCAGGTCAAGCGGCTACACCTTCTTCTTACTGTGAAGGATGCTGCTGCTAACGTCCCAAAAAATCTTGAAGCAAGGAGAAGATTGGAGTTTTTTACAAATTCTTTATTTATGGATATGCCCCAAGCAAGGCCAGTTGCTGAAATGGTACCATTCAGGTATGTGTGGTAGCACTTGCCTGACATTTAACTTACTTTTTTACCAGTTGACTAATATAGTTTTTAAAATGTTTCTGTGAATAGTGTATTCACCCCATACTACAGTGAGACAGTGATCTATAGCTCCTCAGAACTGCGAAGTGAGAATGAAGATGGGATATCTACTCTTTTTTATCTTCAGAAGATATTTCCTGGTATGTATCTTCTACTTCTAGGCATGTGAGATCGTTCCTTAGTCAATATAGTCATTAGCTGAGATCTATCTTTTTTGGATTTAGATGAATGGGAGAACTTCTTGGAGAGGATTGGTAGGTCTGATTCAACAGGGGATGTAGATCTTCAAGAAAGTGCAACTGATGCTTTGGAGCTTCGGTTTTGGGTATCTTTTCGGGGCCAGACTTTAGCAAGGACTGGTCAGACACGATCTATATTGATTATCACTCCTAAAATTTTTTGTTAAATAAATTTACATTCATTACGTTTGTGTGTTTAATGTGGAAATTTGGTGTGTTCACGGTTGAGAGCCTGATTGAATTTGTTTTTGTGGACATAAAGTGCGAGGTATGATGTATTACCGAAGAGCTTTGATGCTCCAGAGTTTCTTAGAAAGACGAGGCTTGGGAGGTACCTGGTTTCTAATTTTTGTTGCAGTATTCCCTTTAAAGGAAAGGCATGATCCCTAATAGCAATCTTCTATTTTGCTATAGTGGATGATATCTCTCTAACCAACATGCCACGAGGGTTTGAATCGTCACCTGAAGCACGAGCTCAAGCAGACCTGAAATTTACATATGTTGTGTCTTGCCAAATTTATGGGCAACAGAAACAGCAAAAGAAACCAGAGGCTACTGATATCGCACTTTTATTGCAGAGGTATGCATTAATTATTTTTTTCGCCAATCATTTATTTCTGCTTATAAAATTTGACGTCACTTTTAGTCATAAAGTTCAATATCTTATAGGAATGGCTAAATGGTATTTCAGTTCGTCCCATTTGTTTGTTATTTGTTCTTCGGTTGTCTAGATATTTGGTCGACGTGGGACTTGCAGATGTTCCATTTCATTTTTTGACTGACTAGGCTTCTACCCTGTGCATTAGTACAGAGATCCAGATATGGAAAACCTGCAAATATTTCAAAAGTTTTTTATTTTGGGGCAAATATTTCAAAAAAAAAAAATTTGCAAAAATTTGTTTTATTTATTGGTGGCATTTGAGTTTGATATATATTTGCTGTTATTTTTGAATTATCATTAACTGAAAATCTTTTATTGATAACATCTTACACAAATCCTATGTATCCATTTTGCTATCGCAACTAGATATGAGGCACTTCGAGTCGCTTTCATACACTCTGAGGATGTTGGAGCTGAAGGGAAAAAAGAATTTTATTCTAAGCTAGTCAAAGCTGATATTCACGGAAAAGATCAGGTACATGATATTTCTGCTGTTGACCCTTGCAATGGTTTTAGATGTTGAAATGTACCAAAAATGGAATGGTGGAAAAGTTTTCCCTTGGTCTAATAGGTCTTATTTCATCATCTCGAGTGATGATGTACATCACACAATAAGTTTCACTTCTGCTACAGGAAATTTATTCGATTAAACTTCCCGGAGATCCTAAACTTGGAGAAGGAAAGCCTGAGAATCAAAATCATGCGATCGTTTTCACTCGTGGAGAAGCTATCCAGACCATAGATATGAATCAGGTTTTTCATCAGTTCTCTTTCATGTTTCGGTACATTTCCATATTGACATTAAGAAGCCTTAGTGTTGTAAAATTTGTGTTTTAGTGAGAGATTCGTACTGCAATTAAGCTAAACCTGTCGGGCATATTGCGGATATTGATTGTCTTAGATTCCTAAGGTCCGCTTTTGGCCATCATTACGTTGCTAGGTGTCAGTTTTCTTCTCCTCGTATAACAAGGATTGGTAACCGGAACTTTATGAGCAAATTAAGTAGCAGAAATATGTTGGTGCCTTTCGTATTGTGGCACCTCACCAAATATTTTCGGTGATCCACTATATTCCTATTTTGTTCTTCAGGACAATTATCTAGAGGAAGCAATCAAAATGAGAAATCTACTCGAGGAGTTTCATGGAAAACATGGAATTCGACGTCCTACTATTTTGGGAGTTAGAGAGCATGTTTTCACGGGAAGGTTTGCAATCGTCTCCTTGAAAAATTATTTTGTTATATTATATGTTTTACTTTTATTCTCCTTTACATGGGTGGCAAATTGATATTGCAGTGTTTCATCATTGGCGTGGTTTATGTCCAATCAAGAAACCAGTTTTGTGACTTTGGGTCAACGTGTCTTAGCATATCCACTTAAGTGAGTATGCTCGCCTCAGATTTAGCATATCATGTTAAATCTTTTGATGTGGAGCTTGTTCATGTTTTAGCATTCTATTCCACTTTCTAGTGACAGCTTAGTTTTAATCTGTGCAAAACTAATCTTGCAGAGTTCGAATGCACTATGGGCATCCAGATGTGTTCGATAGAATATTTCATATAACTCGCGGTGGAATCAGCAAAGCATCCCGTGTTATTAACATCAGTGAAGATATATATGCTGGTATGCGTAGTAATACTCTCAATGTTACCATTTTTGACTGAGCTCAACTCTGTAAATCTTTAGACATGATGTGTACTTAATAAGGCTGGGCTTTTTTACCTATAACCAAGGACAATATTTTTGCAGGATTTAACTCGACACTCAGGCAGGGAAATATCACCCACCACGAGTACATTCAGGTCAACGACTTGCTTGCATTTAGTGTTTCTATACTTGGCTAGTATCTCCTGTTGATCTGAATACGTGATCTATACATCTTCTTTCATGTAGGTTGGTAAAGGAAGAGATGTAGGACTCAACCAGATTGCCCTATTTGAAGGGAAGGTAGCGGGTGGAAATGGAGAACAAGTTCTTAGTAGGGATGTCTACAGGATTGGGCAGCTGTTTGACTTCTTTAGGATGATGTCGTTCTACTTCACAACAGTTGGATTCTATGTCTGCACAATGGTACGGAAAAAAATTCCGTCTCTAGTTCTATAAGTCTGTTTCCCCCATTATCACATGTAGTAAAATTTCTCTTTGATGCAGATGACCGTCCTTACTGTGTACGTCTTTTTATACGGAAGAGTTTATCTGGTATGTTATGGAGCCTTTTTTCTTTTCTTTTTTGTCAGTGTTACATCATTATGAAATGATTTAGTAATTGCTCTAAGACGTGTAGAGTAGCAAATGTATACTCTCAAAAAATAATGTTGCGTACTGCAGTTTTTTAACAGCATAACCACATGCTATTTGAGATTAAGTTGTTGTCGACTGTAATTCTGTAATCCTATAGCATATTACTCTATGAATTAATCTTTAGTGCATGTGTAGTACACCATCATAGTACTTGACCTACCTTTTGAATATCAACGGCATATGACACTTTTCACATACATTTGGGCTTCGAACTTTGGTTGATTGACCTTTTAACATGAATAACATTCTTGGGAAAATGCATTGTTACTTTATTCTTGCAACTTATTAAACTGCAGACTTCTTTCCATTTTTGTCTGTTATCTTTTATTTGTTAAGTCACTTACCCTGGTTCCATATTATTTACTTCTTGCTCCTTTTCAGGCCTTTTCTGGTGCTGATCTTGCAATCTCAAGAGTAGCTAAACTGTCCGGTAACACTGCATTGGATGCTGCGCTAAATGCACAATTTTTGGTCCAGATTGGAGTCTTTACTGCCGTCCCTATGGTTATGGGATTCATACTTGAACTTGGGTTGCTGAAGGTTGGTTGATCAAGTCTATGTTTTCTTTTGGACTTAATAGTTACCCTTAGTGTTCAGATCTTTTATTACTCTCTTGATATGTATTTTCTTTCTGGTCCCCTATCTCTAAACGTTGGCCACAAATAGCTTTCAGAATGCATGCTCGTTAACTGAAGTCTCCTGACGCATAATGTTTTCCATGTCACAGGCTATTTTCAGCTTTATTACAATGCAATTTCAGTTGTGTTCCGTCTTTTTCACATTTTCTCTTGGGACAAGAACTCATTATTTTGGACGTACTATCCTTCACGGTGGTGCAAAGGTATAGCAATGAACATTATTGCTCTTTCCCTTCTTTTTTCTTGTAAACTTTTTCAAATGCGTGTTCGTTTTTTATTTTTATGATCAACAGTATCGAGCAACTGGCAGAGGCTTCGTGGTTCAGCACATTAAGTTCGCCGATAATTACAGACTTTATTCTAGAAGTCATTTTGTTAAAGCGTAAGCCTAGATATTAATCAACTTGTTATTATGCTCTTGATTCAAACAGTGGGAATAAGAGCTTCTAAAGTTAAATAAATATTTATTATGCGGATGCGCAGTGAGCTGCTTCTTACTGACTACCTCTTTCATTGCGCAGTTTTGAAGTAGCTCTACTGCTGATAGTCTACATTGCCTATGGGTATACGGACGGGGGTGCTGTTTCATTCGTTTTGCTCACTCTCAGCAGTTGGTTCCTTGTAATCTCCTGGTTGTTTGCACCCTATATCTTCAATCCTTCTGGATTCGAATGGCAAAAGTTAGTATAGTGCCTGTTGCTTGGTCTTCATTCCATTTTCGTTTTTAATTGATTTTCTGTGGTGCCACAGATGGCCACATATCTTAAATTGTATTGAATATTGACCTCTATTTTCTCATGCTTGATTTAGGACTGTCGAGGATTTTGATAACTGGGTCAGTTGGCTTATGTACAAAGGTGGAGTGGGAGTAAAGGGAGAGCTCAGTTGGGAGTCGTGGTGGGAGGAAGAACAGGTTTGTCCAATATTTTATGTTTTGATGTATTATTGTACTCCATATTAGTTTCTTTTGTAAATATTTTGTTGTCCTTTACAGATGCATATCCAAACATTAAGAGGGCGGATTTTGGAGACCATTTTGAGCTTGAGGTTCCTCATGTTTCAATATGGCATCGTGTACAAGCTCAATCTCACTGGGAAAGACACCTCACTCGTGGTAAAGCTAGCTTGTATCCTCGTTTAATTCAGTTAAACCAGATAGAAAATTGTGTTGCATTTGCTTGATCATGGAAAAATCTGTAGCGTATAGATTTGCATTGCTTTGTATTGCAAGAGAGTTCCTGAGTGAGTTCATTTTTTTTTCTTTCTGTTTTGCAGATCTATGGCTACTCATGGATCGTATTGGTTGCAATTGTGCTGTTGTTTAAGGTATGCACTAATATTTATACAAGTTTCTTTCCCAGATTTCATGTTCTTTTTTTTTCCAACCATCCACCAACATTTATCATGTCTCCTTGTTACTTCAGCTATTCTGGTATAGCCCCAGGAAGTCGAGCAGCATTCTGCTGGCGCTGCGTTTTCTACAGGGAGTGGTTTCACTCACAGTCATCGCCCTTATCTCTTTAGCCATCGCATTTACAGAACTATCCATTGCAGACATGTTTGCATGTGTCCTCGGCTTCATCCCGACTGGTTGGGCAATACTGTCTTTAGCCATTACATGGAAACGGCTGATCAAGCTCCTTGGCTTGTGGGAAACAGTTCGGGAGTTTGGACGTATTTATGATGCTGCGATGGGTATGCTCATATTTGCTCCGATTGCTCTCCTTTCGTGGTTCCCTTTCATCTCCACGTTCCAGTCTCGTCTCCTCTTCAACCAAGCCTTCAGTCGCGGACTCGAGATCTCCATTATCCTCGCCGGAAACCGAGCGAATGTTGAGACCTGATGAAAGAAAGAAAGAAAGAAAGAAAGAGGTTAGTGTGGAAGTAGAAGAAACTAGAGGGGTACTGTTAGACCATTTTGTTTGTTGAAATGTAAAAGAGCTTTGTAGAGTTTGTAGAGCGTCATTGAAAGCTCATCGACTTGGATTCTATCTCTCTTTGTAATCTTATTTAAGTTTTCCCTAAGCTTAAATATTGTGTTATCTAGCTTGACTATGTATTATTAATAACTTGATTTTGTCAAATTGAAATTTGTTTGTTTTCTGAAAATCATTGATCGTTTGCTTCAGAGACTGGTTCGTAGTTTTCGAACTATCAATCTGTGCCAATGGGTTTCTTTTACTTGGCTTAAACGGTACATAGCCCAAGGATTATGTTATCCGCAATTAACCGGAGAGGTTTTTTTACCTCTGTCGGCTTTGTATTTCATCTTGTATCAGTCCTTGTTAATATGAATACAGATGACCAAAAAAAAAAACAGTCATAGTTGATATTTTGTCACAGTAAGACATACACAAAAAATGACAGATAAGCATCATTGTCTCATAAAAATTATTATTTCATGTGGATTTCGGTAGTGTGTTGATTCGCAAAAATACCTTTTAGGTTAACCGAAATAGTTTTGTTAATCAAAAATACCTGTGTGGATTCGCAGTAGTGTGTATATAAAAGATTTTTTTTTTTTACTTTTATCATTTGCACTTTGGACGATTTGTATAGGCACGAGGCACATGACTTTTCTTCTCCTAGATATTTATATAGGCACGAGGCATAATATACCAAATTAGTCCACTATATCTAGGTTTTAGCCGTCGTTCCCAAGGAAAAGCTCCGCAAACCCTAGTACCCGCGACGCCTGCCGTCGCCACCCGAGTCGAGCCTCGTCGCCGCGTCCTTCATTCACGCGAGGAGGCTCTGTCGCGTGATTCCACCAAGAGAGGTAACTCCTTGATCTAGGTTGTGTTCTTGCTTGGATGTTGAACCGTTACTCTAACTTAGCATCCGCCATGTTCTGAGCCACCGCAGGTCTGTGCTACTGTCGCCGCTCGCTTGGCTGAGCTGCCGCGAGTCCCGTCTGTCTGTGAGCCTAATCTGAGTTCTAGCCGAGTTTCCCGAGCCCTTTTTGCCAAGGTAAGGAAACAAAAAAAACACTAATTATTAGTCTATGTTCCTATAAGCTTTTTGATTCTTTAAAAATTTGCAAATCTCTAAGAGATTGTTTAGTAATATAAAAAAGAATAAATTGAGAGTTGGTAGGTATCGTATGATGAACAATAAACTAATATAGATAGTGTTAAGAGTCTCTTTTACTTGGAGTTGACCCTTCTTTTTTGTTTGTTTCCAAGTACAAGTTGTGCATCAAAAACACAAATCATGGCTACGACCGAGTTCGGCATTGTCTATGCCGTCCACATTGTCACTGTTCAGTTCGGCTCCATTGTATCGGTAAGTCTAACTCTTTCTGAGTTATTTGATTTTTATAACAGAGTTGATTTAAGGGTTTTTCTTCTTTGCAGAAAGTTTGCGACTGTCTTCTCCGTAGAGGACCTCTTGCCTTGCCAGACATCTCTCGTTTAATGGAATCAAACATTAATCATAACCAAGTCAAAGATATTCTCTCTCTCCTGATTCAACACAATTGCGTTCAAGCTTTTTCTATCGAACCGTCTGGTTTGTTCAGTTTGTTATTGCTTTGGCTTGACCGAAGATTCGTTGAACACTAAAAGAGATAAATCGTAAATCATGATAGTTTTTTTTTGTAATGTTATTGACATGTAGATTGTTCCGAGAGCAAAGCTACTGTACAGTACATTGTGCTGTTTAACAACATTCTTCATCGTGAGAGGTATAACAAGTTTTCGAGGGTTGTAAAGGAAGAACTTGGGTCTGAGGTTTTATTCTTGCACCATCATTCTATTCAGTGTTTGGTTATGCTTCAAAACACTCCAATCTTATAGTTTTGATCTATATGTTCAGTGCGGCGCAGTTATTGATAGTTTACTTATTAACGGTAGGCTTACTATGGGACAGTTGACAGAAAGTGACACAGGTGATCTCCGTTATCTTATGTATCCCTTTTGTTACGGTTTACTCTCACTGTAGGCCTTGATTTTTGGCGGTTATATATCTCATATATTGTTCACAGTAATGCGAGGGTATGCTAATCTGTTACATACAATATGTTCATACATGATCAGATTCTAAAGAGTCAATCAGAGTTTCTTCTCTTCAGAATTTGGTTGCTGCACGTTTTGTTGAGCGCATTCCTTCTCCTGAACCTGCTCTTAAAAACAAAAAAGACGGGGTGGCTCCAAAGAAAAGAGGGTCTAAAGCTACCAAGGTAATGGATCAGGTCTCTCTGGTTATTTGGTATCTTAATAGGGAAATTAACACTGCCCTATCCACTGTTCAGATTTTTAAAGAACCGGAAAGCTTAGAGGAACTTATTCTTGAAGTAGCAACTCCAGTTGAAGCAATAAGGTTTCCACTTATATTCGGAAAAGATAATGATAGCAACATCTCTGAGTTGAAGGTATCAACAACATTCTTACCATAACCAGTTTTGGATATCTTATAAGCATACATATATCTCAATGGTTACCTTATGTTTTGATGTTTCTCTCTGAACTGAAATGTATTTTAGCGTGATGTGGACTCATCAGATCTGAGCAATGAAGTAATTTGGCGTCCTAATTTCGAGGAGTTCATCCGCCGCCTTAGACATAAGGTTAGTTAGTTGTATTTCTCTCTTGAGGTTGTTTGATTAGGCATAAAAGCTCTTGTATTTCCTTCCTATATATCTTTTTAGTTCAGAACCATTATGAATCTTTTGATCACCTGTTTCTTTTTTTTTTTGTAAGGCGTGTGTGGAGATAGTGAAAGAGCGCATGGATGAAGGATGTGCCATTGTCTTGAGGGCAATGTTAGAAGTAGGAAGATCTCAGGAGAAGAAGGTGAAAACAGACAAGTCGGGTAATATATGGTTGCTCATTTTCATTCAATATCTTAACATAAACAAAATTGATTGAAGTTTCCATTTTTTTGATTGATCATATTACACCTCTCCACCAACAAAAATCACCTAAGAAATAAAAACAATAACATCTTTTCAGTTCCAATGTCAATGGCTTCCATTTATGAAGAGGTTATAAAGACAGAAGTAGGCCGCTCTATGTTACTAGAGCGAGTTGAAGCATGTCTTGACCAATTGAGTAGGGCGTCTTCTTCATATCTACCACCATTTGTGATAGAAATGGATGATTCATACATAGTTGGTACATGAACTCCATCCAAAATCTGGTCAACTGATTCTTTGATTCAAACTAATTCCTTTTGTTGTTTTGTTTGCAGATTTTAAATCCATTATCAGCATAGCACAGAAAGATGAGGTGTCTTTCGTATTATTATTATATTTTTTTTTTTATCTTTTCCTGAAATATTTCTGAAACTGAAAATGAAATCTTTGAGATGGTTTATAGATGGAATCAGTAGTTATGAGAAGATATGGGAAAGAAGCTTTCAGAATGTTTAGATACTTAACACAGGAAGGCCGTTTTGTGGAGACTGATAAGGTTAATGACCGTTTGTTTCTTCCGATTAATATATGGAAACATTCTCAAGTGTAGTAGTATGGTTTCTAACTTTACATCAATTTTCTGTTAAGATTGCTGATGCTGTGCTGACTGAAAAGAAAGACACACCTCAAATCCTTATGAAGATGTGGAAAGATGGATACTTACATATGCAGGTAAATGCATATATTTTGAAACCAAAATTGGTTGATCTGAGATTTTCATTATTCTCGTTTTTCTGTTGTTGTAGAAATTGGCGGTCACAAGTGTATATGTGCCGTTCCTATTGTGGAAGGTGAACAAGCTGATTGTGTCGAGGCAAATGTTGGATGAGATGTATCATGCTTCCTTAAACGCGAGTCTCTTGATCCATGAATTTGAGAAAGAGGTTAGTAGTCACACTGAAGATGGATTAAAATTATTAAAAAAAGAGTAGATTTTGATGGGTTTCAAGATGCTAAAAAGGTGTTATTGTTTTTGTGACAGTTGCTTTTGCTGCCAGGGAATAGAGCAGTAAAGGAGAGAGAGAATAAGATAATAGCTAAGAGGGAGTTGCTCTCTTCCACTAGGTTTAAACTTGATGATGTCATTATGCTTTTTCATGACTTCTAAACTCTAAATTTAAACCATTTCTTTTTTTTCTTTTTCTTTTTTCCTAGGACTCATCTTTTAACAGTTTTTTTTTATTTCTATGACACAAATCATAAAAGTGTAACTTAAAATAAATTGAAATTATTTCGATATTAATGTTGTTTAATTTCTTTTTACATTTTTAAATTTGAGAGAATTTTCTAATCGGCAAAAAAATGGAACCGATTTTGTCATAGGTAATTAGCAAAATGTTATCGAAATCAGTGTTTTGGCAAGAGAAATCATCAATACTATAAAAAAATAGGGTATCTCCATATGAGAGACACCTCGGCATTTTTATGCATTCTGGAATTGACACATCATTTAAAAACTATGGCCAATCAAAACAAAATATATAATATAAAAAAAGTAATTACGATTTTACATGTGTCATGCACATTATTACAAAATATCAATATAGTTTTAGTTATATTATGTAAAGACTGAAGTGTGTAATGTTGAGAGTTTTTTATTCAAACTTTTTATTTTTTATATATAAATGCAATTGTAAAATATGATTTAAATTTTTCATTGTAAATAAGTATATTGAAATTAATACATTAAGTGTTAAATATATACAAAATTATTAACTAAAATATATGTATTCGATTAAGTGTTGATTGTTAATTACCTATCTAAGATGAGATATAATTTTAATCGATATGAATAGTATTTTAACTTTTTAATAAATTTAAAATATATCTTTTAGAGTTTTTAATCAAGCAAACATATTTTAACTTTATAATATTTAAAGTTTGTTACTTAAGTATATATATCTAATAGATTACTTTTTTATCAAATCAAATTTTTGTATTTTAATTAGTAAAATCATATTTGATTATATAAACATTTGAACTAGTCTAGTAATATTACCTAAATTATGTACTAGTTAAGTAACTTTCCCTTTTGTAGAGTTTGTAGAACGTCATTGAAAGCTCATCGACTTGGATTCTATCTCTTTGTAATCTTATTTAAGTTTTCCCTAAGCTTAAATATTGTGTTATCTAGCTTGACTATGTATTATTAATAACTTTTTGTCAAATTGAGATTTGTTTGTTTTCTGAAAATCTTTGATTTTTTTACTCTTCCGGGTTTCTGGTTTTCTAACTATCAAATTGGAGATTAAAAATATATAAATATAGATAATGCTCGTGATGTGTACTTTAATCTGTGCCAAGGATTATGTTATCCGCAATTAACCAAAAAAATAGAAATATTATAATCTTTAGGTAACAGTCATTAGTTGATATTTTGTCACAGTTAATGATCCGATTGCTTCTAAGACGTACACAAAAATGACAGATAAACATCAGTGTCTCATAAAAAGTATTATTTCATGTGGAATTCAGTAGTGTGTGGATTCGCAAAAATACCTTTTAGTTGTGGTGGCATAAGACTTTATGTCTTGAAAGTGTGCCTAATCTTTTATCGCTTTCGTCAAAATTTTAGGTTTAGGCTTTTGGTGTTGGATCATTTGCCTAATCTTTTACTTTTATCCATACTCTACAAGATATCGATACAAGAGCTTAAATTCCATGGAGCAACTATGGACTCTACAAGAGTTTAATATTTTTACTTTTATCATTTGCACTTTGGACGATTTGGATAGGCACGAGGCACATGTGTCATGCACATTATTACAAAATATCAATATAGTTTTAGTTATATTATGTAAAGACTGAAGTGTGTAATGTTGAGAGTTTTTTATTCAAACTTTTGATTTTTTATATATAAATAAATGCAATTGTAAAATATGATTTAAAATTTTCATTGTAAATAAGTATATTGAAATTAATACATTAAGTGTTAAATATATACAAAATATATTTTGACTAAAATATGTGTATTCGATTAAGTGTTAATTGTTAATTACATATCTAAGATGAGATATAATTTTAATCAATATGAATAGTATTTTAACTTTTTANAACGTATTTCGGAAAGATTTCTGAAATGAACACATTTAGGAACATATATAACTACATCAGGTTTTAACATATATAACGTATTTCGGAAAGACTTTTTCATTGGTCATTTCCATGAAACGTATTTAGGAACATATATAACGTATTTAGGAAAGCTTTCCTAAATGATGAAAATTGATCATTTCTTGAAAATAAAACGTATTTAGGAACATATATAACGTATTTCGGAAAGTCTTCTGAAATGAACAAATGATGAAAAATGATAATTTCTTGAAAATGAATGGTATTTAGGAACATATATAACGTATTTCAGATTACAAACCAGATCATTTTCAAAATCTGTGTAATTTCTTAACTGAGCCAGATCGTGTAACCAAACCGATTTTCATTTCTACACCAAGAAGCAAAATATGTATGCCCTTAAAAGATTTCGATCAACCTATTATCACAATAATATAAATGAGATGTAATCTTTACAAATGAATTGCTGCTTCCTAGAATGAACCTAAAGCCATTATTAATCAATAAAAAATCTCATACTATATAAAATCTCTATATATGGATAGAAATACTACTATATATAATAAATAAATAAGAATCCATCATCTTCTACAAAGTGAAGGAATCCTCGAAGAGCAATCATCATAGACCAATGCTGAAAGGTCAGTATGCAGAGACTAAGGAAGAAGATTCATAGCCATCACGATGAAGCTTTTGCCATCTCCATGTCGTGCTCAAACTCTCTTGAAGATTTGTGTGCCTAGCTGTCCAATTAAGCTCATTTCTGATCTTGCTTGGATCGCTGTAAACCTCTGCATAATCTCCTGCCCGTCTTTCCAAGTAATCCACTTTTATATCAACCCCGGTCGCCTTTTTGCACGCTTCCACAAACTCCTTCCCCGAGCTACCTGCTCACACAACAATAAAGACCACATTCTCTTAAATACATTTCACTTTCCTAACATCTTAGCCAAAGAATCGATTTGTATACCTTTCCCGATACCAACATTAAAGATTCCAACTTTGCGTGGTTTCGCCTTTTCAAGAGCTTTAACATGAGCGATTTTTATTGTTGAAGACAATTACAATTTTAATTGGATGATAACTCAAACATGGTTAATAAATAAATATCCAGATTCGAGTTTATCATTCCACGGACATCTTGGAGAAGGCCTGAGAGGAATCTGACTCGGCCACCATTTTAGATTCCAAATGACAATCGAATCGACCACAATATCCATAAACGTGTCCAAATTATCAAGCCAAGAAGTCGAGAACATAATAAGTATTTAAATATGCGAAATTTATATTCAATGTTTTGAGATGGAAGCAAGCTTCCAGCTTCATTTTGAGATGGAAGCAAGCTTCTGCGGTTTTCAGTCATGAAAAAAAAATAACTTTGTAATCTGTGTATTTTCTTCTAAATCATTTTCTCCCTCAGACTAGTCACAAGGAGAATCTATGAAGCATAACAGTACAAAAAGAAGATAATGAATGTAATATGACAACGGTGATTGGTAATTTGGTAAGGCAAACAAGATAAAGGTTTGAAATTTACCTGGTTCAAAGGATTGATCTTATATCTTAGAAGAAGTAATTGAAAAGGTAACTTACAGATTAGATTTCTTACCAGATAACTCGTGCTTGTCAAATTTTGCAAGCCATGTGTCTGAACTGATATGAGAAGACGAAACTCTATCCAACCAAATGCGAAACTGCTTTTCTTTCCCTTCCCCATGTAAATTTTCCATCTCATCTATCCATTCATGTATCGGTTTCTCCACTCCTGACGGATGAACAAATATACCAAGTGGACTCTGAAACATTGCAAAAGCAAAACAATTAAGCCAATTAATCCGTGTATATGATACATGCAATCGAGAACAGCTTCGAAATTATTGATTTGGACACTTGAAATCCATTAACTCAGACGCTCCCTCATCTTAAATAGTTCTTCCCTGTGTCGACGAGAGAGCGCTACAATTCCAAAAGGTAAGCAATCGAAATTCGTCTTTCTCATCGTTCTGATTTGGTTCGCTTGGTTTATTGAATTTCGTCGCCATGTCTTAGGATTGAAAAAATGATTGAAACAGATCACCTACGATGATGATCGTTGTTCGGTGTGTGAAAAATTGTTTTTTTTTTTATTAATTCTCAGAATGATATTATAGGTAAAATTTCTCAGAATGATATTATGGGTAAAATAGTCTTTTGCCTCTTTAATCTTTAATGAATGCTAAAAATGAGGCTTTTTTATTAGGGTGCTAGTTTGGTGAGAAAGTTTTCAAAAAGTGCTATTTTGATCAATTTCTCTACTTTTTATTTGATTTATGGTTGATCTAAATTAATCGTATAAACTACATAGAATATATATAATCCTATCTCTGTTTTCAATGCCTATGGTCCACATCTGTTACTTATCCCATTTGGATGAAGGAGGGGTCGGAGCCCATCAGTGCACGAGAGAGACTCGCAAGTCTCACAATGCAGAGCCACTTGGCTACATTGTCCTCGGCGACACCATTTGTTTTAATAAAAAAAAAACTCAATTTTCAAGACACAGAAAAAAATGAAAAAAGGTGATGGAACGTTGGACCGATCTATTTGGGCCGGGTTAAGGTTGGGCTTTCTACTGTCTCGCCGGTTCCGAGCTGGGAGTTGATGGTTAGGACTCGAACGAAGGCTTGTGGTTCGGACATTCTTAGAGCGGAGGGAACTGCGTGAGGCTGGTTTCACATAGCAGCGTCCACCTCTCACTTTTGACGGTGAAAGGATTTCGGGTCGGTGCTTTCCGAGCCCACTATGACCCAATAAGCCGGTTCCAATCGGACCATCACTTAAAAAAAAAAAATAGCTGAAAAAATTAAAAGCAAGCGTCATTGCTTGCTGGGTATCCCGCGCAACGTTCTAACAAAATTCCTCCTCTCAGTTCCAATCTCTCGAGCCTCCACATCAAATTTCCCCAATTCTCGCTCCTGATTGTTCTCCAAGTCGCCTCGTCTCCGATCTGGGTCTCTACAGTGTCTAACTCTGACCCGACCCGATCACTAATGGGAGAACCAAAGGCCACAACCGATGTCGGTTCAACTTCCGGCGAATCGTCGAGGACATCGCCGAAGCTCTTGACTGCCGGTGATCGGAAATTACTTAAGGTGGAACTCCGGCAAGGGGAGACGACGTACGTTTCGTGGAAGAAGCTTATGAAGGAGGCTACCAAGGGCAATGGCTCCTTCCCCTCCGCGCCCGACCCGCCTCCTAATGCTAACCCTAATCTCGAGTCTCGCCTTGCACCGGTGAGTTTTTAGCTGTAACATATATATATATATATATACTCTGATATATGCTCATATGCATTTGTCTGCGCTCGTAATTTCGTGTCTCTATTGGACCAACCCTTGTCTTGTATCCTCCTGGGAGCTGAATTTGCTTTCGGGAAATTCTGGGTTATCCAGGGAGAGCCTCACTGTTTTGACTGATTATCTTTTTTTTATATTTGTATTGGTTCCGGGAGATTTCTGGAAGTTTTGGTGAAGTGGATATGAGGGTAGGAGGAATTGTGTTGTCATTGCTCCTTGACATTGGGCTGGCTTCTAGGGTTTCAATAAGCAAACTCTTGAAACTAATGAAAACTACAATTGGTAGTGATTTGATTGTCTAGCCTCGGTCAGTAATTTGACTTGCAGTTAGATATGTGATTTGGTTGCATTGCTAGTTGCATTGTTGCAACCTCGTTACTAAGAACGTTAATATGCCATCAGTTGTGTTTGATCTAAAAAGGACTTGGTTCAGATAGTAGCCATATTTACTGTAAACGTATGAGTGAAGATTATGTTTTGCATTATTTTCAACTCTCATCTTCTCTCGCAAAAGAATGGGCAATCTTAAGCGCATAATGGTGATGGTTTTCATTCAAAGGAAATAGGAGATGTTTGTGGCTTTCTTGCAAGTTTTTTTCTCATATGCATTCGATTCGGATCAGATCATTTTCTAATGCTCTATTGATATATCCAATGCAGGGGCCACCAGCAGAAGGTGAAATGGTTGACCAACCTCATTCTAATCGTTTTAACGCTGTTATTGAGAAGATCGAGAGGCTCTACATGGTACATTCCCCTATTTTTCAATTGATTATTAGTACAAGTTAGATAAATGCTTGATTTTTCAGTCAGAAGTTCAGAACATTATTTCATACCATGCATTAGCACTGCTTCTTCCATAAATTTCTGATTAATTGTATACTTACTTCATAATTTAAATTTCAGGGGAGAGATAGTAGTGATGGGGAAGAGTTAGATGGTGCTCCCGACGATGACGAGTATGACACTGAAGATTCTTTTATCGATGACGTTGAGTTGGTTAGTATAGATATCCTTCATATGGTTTATTTTTGTTTTCTTATGTGGTCAAAGTGTATCTTGATAGCTGAGACATCCTATTTTGGTTTTGCATTGTAGGATGAGTATTTTGAAGTTGATAATTCGGCAATTAAACATGATGGTTTTTTTGTCAATAGAGGAAAGTTAGAACGGATGTAAGTTTCTTGTCCTCTTATTGTTGCATGTTGTCCATTTGGTGATATGTTGTGGCGAATCGACAATGGACAACATAAGTATTGAAAACAGACTTTGATATCACCTGTTTTTTCTCCTCTAATTGGGGTTTATGCAGTGTTTTCCTCAGGGAAGAAATATTTGATTCATTTTCTGTTGTCAATCTTGCTACCTTTTCTGCTAAAATCTGTAGATAATTGTCAAAATGCAATGATTAGTTTGACTTACCCAACAAATACCATTTCGTATTGATGTGGGCTCTGATTCTTGATAGGAGTCAGGTTTCCCAGTTGCCCTATAAACAGGCTATCTTCCATTTACCAGTTTATCTAAATTGTGATTCCTTTCTACAACAGTGAACCGTCAACAACAACAACATCGAACCGGCAACCAAAGAAAAGGCAAAGGAAAGAGTCAGCAAAACCTTGCGGCGATGCTGTTGATGTATCCAGAAAACAAGCCAAGATGGCTAAGACGGCTGGGGGAAAGGTACTACCATTGCGTACAAATAATTTTTTGAATCCATTTCAGAGTTCCAGTCCAGACGATTGATTATATGAATGTGAAAGTCCAGGATCAATCAGCTGCTTCTGGGCCCTCTTTGAAGAAAAAGTCCAATGATTCAAAGACGGTGCAGGATTCGGTTTCCCCTTTGAAAGCGAAAAGTGGCAATGACTGCTTATTATTGGAAAATGTGAAGCATTCTGATAAAGCGAATCATCAGCCAAGGAATACCTCAAGTCCGAAGTCAAAGGCAGCTGGATCTTCTGGCGCCCTTCATCTGAAGTGCAGCAACAAAAGTGCTCATCAGCAATCTAATTCCCTGCCAGGAAAATCTCGGCCGAATGTTTTGGCAAAATCAACAGTAGGCCGTCAGAAAGAAAACAATGGCATGCATGACCTGGACAATGCAACAGTAAGCAGACAATCTATTCAAACAACTGTAAGTACTTTCCAGCTATCTAAAGTATATAAGAGTCCTCAATTTAGTTGGTCTGGAATTTGAACGAAGCATGTATTTAGGGTCTTTCATCTTCTACAACTCCACGAGTGATGGTTCTCTAATTTCTGAGACTGTAGAATGATCTGTAATCGCGAAGATATTAGCACTTATTCAGGAGACTTCAGATATTGTATGGTCTCTATGTGTCATGCTGTGTAGCTGGCACCCATTCAACATTGTTTTTGTAGTTCTGTTGCTCTAGTTTTCATATCGACTCTGAGTTGATCTTCCTGGCTAATTCTGGCTTTCATGCTTTTTTTTTTCTCTTCGCAAAATTTACATTGTTTTTAATTTAATTTCTGCTATAACCTTTTTCTATTCAGATAAAAGGCGGTTCTAATGTCAGGCCTAAAACCTCGACACTTGAGAAAGCCATCAGGGAATTGGAGAAAGTGGTCGCTGAATGTGAGTTTCAACTGTTCGAGCACTTGTTCTCTACGTGCATGGTAAGCTAAATACCATTTAACAAACTATAATGTCCAATTTATTGCAGCAAGGCCTCCTGCTGCCACTGAGAATCAAGATGCCGATACCTCATCCCAAGCAGTGAAGAGGAGATTGCCAAGAGACGTAAAATTGAAGCTTGCTAAAGTTGCTAGGATTGCGGTAATCAAACTCTTTTTTTTTTTTTTTTTTTTTTTTTAAACAATCTTCCAGATGTATTAAAAAGACTAGAATTTTTGTTTTTCTTAAAGCAGGCAAGCCAAGGGAGTGTATCGGGAGAGTTAATCAATCGTCTCATGAGCATTGTCGGTCATCTCATACAGGTTAGATCGCTGAAGGTAATCACCTCTATCTCCTGTACACCGAGACTTGTTATTGGAATATAGTTGTGATTCTTACTGAGACATAATAGTAGTTAGAATTTATTAGAGAAGGAGGTAAAGCTCTGACAGTTTAGTAATGCTTATTGTTACAGAGGAACTTGAAAATCATGATTGATTCCGGGGACTCTGCAAATCGAGAAAAAGATACTAGATTTCAACGGATCAAGAACGAAGTTATTGAGATGTTAAAAACACAAGTTCCATTGATGGAATCTCAGGTTCTCTCTTCTACCTCAACTAGTTTCACTGATATGATTTTCAAATGGATTTCTTATCCGCTGTTTTAAATAGATACTTTTGTTCTTGTCTTTATTGTTGGATTTAGATATCCCTTTGTCAAATGAATGCACAATACTCTGAGTTCTCTCTGATAATGGTTGGCCATAGACTAAGCACTTTATTCTTCTGTTTTAGGTTCTCTGTTATAGGGTCTATCTGTTCTTTGTATCGTATATCCCTTATATTGAAGCATTGATGCACATCTTATATCATGAAATATTCCATGGACTGACATAAATTGTTTCACAGGCAACCAATCAAGAAGCTGGAACATCAGACGATTTTCAGGATGTTGGATCTGTTGAAAAGCCACCTATGAAGAAGAAGTTTGTCATGGATGCGGTGCTGGAGGACAAATTGTGTGATCTATATGACATCTTTGTTGATGTAATTAAGATCTTTCATTTTGGCAACCTTACATAACAATGTTTTCCAACTTAATTAGATTCAGAATTGAAGTGTGAACATAATTTGTGCTCTGTTTTTGGTAACACTAGGGATTGGATGAAGATTCAGGTCCACAGATCAGAAAGCTTTATGCAAATGTAAGTTCCTTATCTCTTGGCACTCGTGGTCTATTTGCTTTCCAAGTTCATTCAAAATCACTAAACTAGACCTTGTCTAAACTTCAAGATTGTTTATCAAATCTTCCTAAATGATTTTCTATTCATGCTCCAGCTAGCTGAACTCTGGCCAAATAGGTTAATGGACAATCATGAGATCAAGCGTGCCATTTGCCGGGCAAAGGAAAGGCGGAGAGCATTGTATGGAAACCTTGGGAAGGAGATGGTAATTGAGAAATAATCAGCTTTTACGTCATAGCAATTTATTTGTTTCTAATTTGCTATCGATTGGATGTGAAAAGATCCATTTATCATAGACTGTTCCCATGATGTCGCACATCCCTCTCAGTTTTGGCATTCCTCACCTATTCTCTTATTTAAGGATCAAGCGAAGATGACAAAGAGGAAACAGACACAGTTGGCAACAAAATCAGAGAGTACTACTTATCCCGACAAAGCTCCAGCTGTAGGAGATAAAACGGGTATTGTGCCAAGCGCAACCACCACGTCCTTAGTCCAAAGTCAACCTACAGCGGACTCTTCCCGCGACAGGTCAAAGCAGCAACATGAGAAACTAAAGGGAAACTCAAGCTCTAGCAACCCTTCAGCAGAAGCAAAGACAGTAAAAAAAAAGACAGAACAGGGTGTAGAAGAATCTCAGCAGCCCACGGAGAAACATCTTGTTCTGGCTCTGAGGCAGCAGACCCATCCACAGGCACCGCCGGACCTGAACCTGCCAAGTTAGGTGCTCCGGCTTGGTTTCAGTTAAGGTTTTTGTAGTCATCAAAGTCTGGCATCAAAGTCTGGCTCTCTAGCCTTGCCTTTGTTCTTTGTAGCTTTACTGTCGCTTATAATTTTGCGTCTAGTTATAATTTTTCTTTAAGTAGAAGACGAAGTCCTCTCTCCTCTGTACAAAATAAAGATTTAAAAGAGAAGCTCGGTTTTCTTTGCAATTAATTATCAGATAGAAATGAAGAAATCTACTGGCAAATTTTAGAAAACGTAAAAAAACTTAAAACTATTGAGAAACTAATTTGGACAACAAAAAGCCCTAAGAAATTGTGGTCGGCCCAATTTGGACAACAAAAATCCCTAAGAAAAATTAAAATGTGAAAACTAAGGTCACTCACCAGTGACCATTCCCGCGTCTCTCTCCGAATCCAATCCAGACGATTCTGTGCTAATGCTTCAAGGTTCGAGAGTATTCACCTTCTTCCGCCGATTCTAGGTTTCTCCCCGTGAAGCTCTTACAGAATCGGAGAGGCAGGGAGAGAAGTGCGTGTTTAGGTTTCCGGCGGGATGAAGACGACGGAACTGTTCAAAGGGGCAAACGTGTTCATGTCTCGGAATCTGGTGCCCCCTGAAGTCTTCGACACACTTCTCGATGCATTGAAGCTTAACGGTGCCGAAATCTTCCTCTGCTGCGATCCCTCCCGTAGCGGTCCCTGCGATTTTCACGTCATCGCTTCTCCCGATCACGTGCGGATTATCTTCCATTTACCAATTTCAATTGCATTTTTTTGTCCTGTAAGAATCTGCTCTTAGTCTCCTCGTAATATGCCATTTGCAGGAGAAATTCAAGGATCTTAAAGCTAAGGGTTGTAACTTGATAGGTGAGATAACTCTCTGAATTTATCTAATTGAATCTGTGTTGGTGTATTTCCTTACCCAAGCAAGAGTTATGTTTAGGTCCACAATGTGTGCTCTCCTGTGCAAAAGAGGCTAGACCGCTGCCTCAAGGAGGATTCCATTGTTGCCTAGCGATGGATGGTCTTAAAGTTCTTGCTTCTGGTTTTCTCATGGATGAAAAGGTACTCAGGGTAATAGATATCGTTTTTACTTTATTAGGATCCATTATTCCCAATGTCCATGTGAGTAGTTGGTTCAGCTCTCTTTTTTTTTTTTGGGAGGTTATTAGTGTGCATATGACATAATACTGAATACTTGTGTCTCTTTGTATCCCAGTGCACAACTATTTTTTTGGGATAATTCTGTGGTCTGCGGTTTAGTTTCTATTTTTAACGAAAAGGCTGACCTCTCTTTTTACATTGTGGAAATGGCTTTTCACACTGTAAGAAGCCTGGAGATAAACAAATATGATATCTGTTTAGAGTTCAGTTACTCTGGACGACTCATCCCTCTAACTGGTTGATTGCAATTATTTTTAAGTTCAAGATCGAGGAGTTGGTTACTTCCATGGGGGGAGTTTTGCTTTCCAAATCTTCTTCAGATGTCAACTTCGTCATTGTGAAGAATGTTTTGGCTGCCAAGTACAAGGTCTTTTGCTCAAACATTGCCATTAATATTCTTTTACCTTCTAAAGGTTCACATCTGTAGATTATCATTGGCTTCTTATCTACTTCTTCTTTGCTTAATTAACATATCAATACTGCTGTTTCTCTTCATGCGTCTCAGAAGATTATTCGAATTATGTTAGGTAAACTATAAGTATTTTTCACTTCATTCAACTTCACTCCAATAAGCACTATGTTATTTTGTTAGAGACAAAGATGACTTTTTTTCTCTGTCGATGCTGGTATATTAAGGTTAGATAGAAGTGACTGTTGATCTTTCGCTTGGTGCATTTGAGTATTACATTTTCCCAGCAGTATATAGCGCCTTCATTAGAAGAAGAGAAGCCTTTCAAAAAGAAGAAAAGATTTAACATACTCCTGTCACCCTCCCTACTGATGGGTTTCTGCTTTATCCATTGTCAGATGGTAGCCGCATGATGTAAATAACACTTAGCTCCAATGCAAGTTTAGTTCCCAAAGTGAAACAACTCGCACTTTTTTTCAGAAATTATTTGGATCAGTATTGTGCCTCAGTAGTGAACAAATGAGGTTTTTGAGGAAGCTGTTCAAAACCAGTTATGCCTATTTTATTGTGACAGCTAAATATATTTTATTATTTTATACTTGCAGTTGTATATTCAGAAGAAGCCAGTTGTTGCACTGAGTTGGTTACTTAAGTGTTGGAATGAGCACCGTGTGGTCCCCCAGGAACCATATAAGATTCCTCCTTTTTCTGGATTGACAATCTGTGTCACAAAAATTCCAGCAGGTTAGAAAACCGTTTTGTTCAACATGTGCGAATCAGGTTCTTTGTTGATAGTTAATCAGTAACTTATTATTAGACGAGCGTAAGGGAATGGAGAAGCTAATTTCAGAATATGGAGGGAGGTACTCTGCGGAGCTAACAAAGAGGTGTACACATCTGATCGCTGATATATCCTTTGAGTCAAAATTTGAAAATTGGACATATGTTGATTTTCTGGGAGTATCTAACTGTTCTGATACTTAGCTTCTCTAATGTTAGAAGGTATGTGACTATAACCATTACATGGTTAAAATGTAGATGCCTTAAAAAATTCCTTATATTATTGTGCACAAAAATTTGAGATTTCATAGTTCAGTCTTAAATGAAAATTGAGTCCTTGACATTGCATACGCTGCCGAAGGTGACAAGTACAAAGTTGCTCGAAAATGGGGTCACATTCAAATTGTTACACGGAAATGGTTTCAGCAGTCCGTTGCTAAAAAAGGTGACGTTTGGTGCTTCTGCATCCTTTGCATTCTCGAACTGATCAGTAAATTGGTTCTCTATAAGTTAACAGATTCATTCAATACTGATATGTCATCCTGTTATGCGCAGTTTGTCTCAGTGAAGAGTCATATCCTGTTCTGGGTTCCATACCTTTGAGTAGAGGGGTGAGAAATTTGGTGAACCATGATGGTCAAGAAAAGTTTCCTGGATGTCCAATATCACTGTCGCCTTCGGCTGCGGCAGACTCATATGCTTCTTATCCTCAGTCTAGAGACTCAGATATAGAAGCTTCTGCCTCACAAAAACTTTTTTCCACATCTATGAATCGTACCGATGTTAAAGAACCAAGTAAAGGCCCAACTACAGACCCACAAGAACAAAATATTGATGGCTGTACTGCCAGGGATTCAGAATCTGAAGACAATGACCTGTACTTGTCAGATTGCAGAATTTTCCTGCTTGGTTTTGAAGCTTCTGAAATGCGTAGACTTGTTAAGTTGGTCCGTAGAGGTGGTGGATCACGGTATATGATGCTTAGCGAAAGAATGACACATATTGTTGTTGGAACTCCTTCAGAGAGGTAAACTCAATCTTTGCACTGCCAAAGTGAATTTTTTTTTGCGCTATTAGTTTTTTTCCTTTTCCTTGTAGCGCTGATTGAATTCTATTAGGTGGGTCTCTCTAAGTATATTCTCTGTAACATTATGATCTCTACATAGAATATTATTTACAGTGAGAAAAGGGAGGCGAGGAGTGTTGCAGCTTCTGGTGTCATTCAAGTAGTTACACCCAGTTGGCTTGAAGATTGTGATCGTGAGAAAAAAGAAATTCCCATTCATAAAATATATACTGCTCACAACCTGATTCTTCCAAGAGGTCTGCTGTCATCTCATTTCACCGTTTTTTTATTTTCTCGGACAAATTCCATCTATCCAAGATGCATCAAGACATATCAATGCATTATGTTACACTTCTCTGACTGACCTGTTTTTGGCACAGATTCTGCATGCTTGACCAAGGGATCTCTTGCAGGGATGTCAGGTATGGAACAGGGTAAAAATACTTTTCCTCAGACCATGGCATATGATTCCTCTTCAAGGAGTATCAATGTCTCAAATGAGGCAGCAACTTTGCTGGGAAAGAATAAAGAAGCAATGCTGGAATTTGGCAGGAAAGATGAGATTCACGTGGAAAAAAAAATAGTATCACTCAAGCAAAAAGAAACACTTAATTCCCTTGTAACTAATAAACGCAAAGAACAACAAAAAATTCAATGTGAATTCAATGGCCAGAACGAGCTAGAAAGAAAGTCATCGGTATTTAAGGGGAAGACATTTTGTTTCTCACATTCTTTTCATGAAGATAGGGTATGTGGTTATTCGAAGATTAGGCTTTCCTTGTCTTGCACTGGTTTCTTGTCTGATAATGCATCTCTGAGGACAATTGGTTGATGTGTTACCATATTGTGTAGCGACCTGAAATCGTGGAATGGGTGAATCAAGGAGGGGGAGAGGTGGTAAATGATCATTTTCTAAATAATACACATTTTACTATTGAATGCCATGGTGTGCTCCGGAGTGCTTGGACTACCCAAACTATTTATGTCTCGAGTCACTGGGTTCGATCTTGTTTAGAGGTATTATTCTTCTCAGTGTTCATCTGTTATCTACTGGTTATATCATTTATGCTGGAGTACTCTGTCTCCAACTGCTATACCATCATTCATTTAAAGTTTTTATATATACATTAGCTTTTCAATAAAATTGATTTTATATCTTTTATCTTTATCCTTATTATGCTTTATGTTTCTGGCTTATTTTCTAAGCTGTTATCTTCGTGATGTAGGACGGTTGTTTACTTGATGTTAGTAGTCATATACTCTATTCGCCTCTTCCCTGCCAGACTCCTTTGCCTGGATTCGAAAGCCTTCGCTTTTGTGTTTCCCAACATGAAGAGAAGGATAAATTACTCCTGAAAAATTTGTGTTTTGTTCTTGGAGCACAATATGGGGAAAAACTTACCAGGAGAGCGACTCACTTACTATGCAAATTTGCTAACGGAAATAAGTATGAGGCCACTTCCCAGTGGGGAACAGTTTCCGTGACACCTGACTGGGTTTATGAATGTGTTAGACAGGTGGGCCTATGTCTTTCAAATAGTTTCTTCATGGGATCTTTAAATTTAACAAATAGTCCTTTTTGTTTTTCTCATGTGTAGAATCGAGTTGTCTGTCCTGATAACTTTCATCCAAAGGAATCGACCACTCAAGACCGAGATGCAGGGTTTGGCTTGGCAAGTCAAGTTCATACACAGTTTGTGCCAATGGCCTCAAGGGACAATGAGTCTCTGCTTGTAAGCCAGTCTGAAGACAGGGAAAAAACTCAAAGTTTTGCTGGCAAAAACGGCTGCGGTAAAAGTGAGGTAAACAACAGACTTGGAGAAACTGGAAGGGAACAGAGTTTTCAGCCTAAGAAGGCAAAACTTTTGAGAGATGGTCAAGAAAGTGATGTGTTTCCTGTGGGAGAACATCCAAACAGTTGTGCTCGCCCTTTGAAGTCTGGAGATGGCATTGTGTTTGGAAATGACGTAGCAAGTGGTCGTGAAGTTCCTGATGTGGCTGATGCTATTGAGGATCTGTTGGAGCAGACAAGTAAAGTGAGTACGATTTGCTTCTTTCTCCAATTATTTAATCCAAGTCAGATTATCTCAGTATTCACCTCTGGTTTTCTGTTTAGATTCAATAGCAGAACTCTCCTAGGAGGATTTCAGAAAAGCTGTGTTTTTATAGCTTGTGTGCTCAATCAATTTTTTCCCCCCGAGTTATTAATACTTGGAATAATTTGACTCCTTGATGACAAAACAGCTTACTTCAACCACTGAACAATACAACAGCGGGGATCGTTCCGTCACTGGCCTGTCTAGACACTGGATAAACAGGTAGCCTTATATATTCATTAATTGCAAATCCGCATTTTGCTGATATATCTGGTAGCAACCTCAAATGCCATATATAAATTATAAAGAATTAGGGACATAAGTTTGCTTGGTTTTTAAATAGGCATATCCGGATTCATGAACCCCTAAATCTTTTTTCGTTTTGTTTGAATCCCAAATTTATAGCTAGTACTTGATATTTCCGTATAATACCGTAGCATGACTGTACGAAGGTACCTATTTTGTATGGAGGGAGTGTAAGCAAAGTACTGGTGTGCAATGATCTGAGACTAGACTGTCATAAATCTAAACGCTGCTCATGTTAGAAATCATGTTTACTCTGATGTGTTTTTCAGGGTCCTGGAGAATGACGACGCATGCAATCCTCCAGGAGATGTAACTAGAGGCACTTACGGAAACTTTAGTGAGACACAGACAGAATCGCAGGTTATAACTCTTACTCTGGAAATACCTTGGGAGATTTTTCATAATTAAAGCTTTCAGGTCTGGATAATTAGTCATGTTTCGAAATCCTAGTTCTGAATTAAAAACGAAACTGCACCTTAACCCTTTGATTTGAAACGGGTAAACTATTTAATCCTTGGTAGCTTGAGCGGGTTACTCTCATGTGCAATGTTGTTATAAAATGTGTCTTGGAAGAGTGAGTTGTGTACTCTATGATTGTGTTGAAAAAGGCAATCTCTCTGTGGTGTGGGGAACGCTGTTGCATCTTATATCTGCTTTTTACAACCTAAAATTTGTGCTTAAAAAGTAACACGAAATTTGCAGGTTGTTGGTTACGAGGAAGATCTTTCAGGAAGGCAGATGCTTATAGACAGAGTTAGAACACGAAGCAGCTTAACATAAAGAGATGTATCCGAGGGAGTCTGAATTGTGAAATTTGAAATTGGGTAATAGTTTGATTTCGTTATTGTGTGTTGTATCCTGATTAATTCAGATTTTCATTTCTCAACTATGGCAGCCTGATGAAACAGAGAGTATTATTAATCAAAGATGAGTCCTTGTGCATATTGTTGGAAATTGCTCCCATATTGGAAGTCTCAACATCTTTTTTAGTTGATATTGACGGCTTTCTAAACTGCATTGTCTTTTCCTCTGGCTGCGTCGTCTTGGAGGTTGCTTGACTTGTACTAAACATGGAACGGATCCAGAGAATCCAATGATGGTGAGTGTGTGGCGACCATACATATTCTCAAAAAGCAAGGCGACTTTCTTCACCTCGTCAATGAAGAAACTCCCATAGATAGGCTCAATCGGAATGTTAGCGTTTGGACCCGCCTCCACGGTCACCAGCTTGCTCCACGATATCTCCTTTTGGGCCTCAAT
Organism: Eutrema yunnanense; assembly: GCA_002933935.1. Lineage (NCBI taxonomy): Eukaryota > Viridiplantae > Streptophyta > Magnoliopsida > Brassicales > Brassicaceae > Eutrema > Eutrema yunnanense. The sequence continues at coordinate 194,788 of PKML01016699.1, forward strand.
CTTAGTCGTAATCCATATCTCAATCTCCATGGGTTGGCCAAGTGGTTGGCCGTGGTAAAAAAAAGCTGCAAGCTTCTCTTCTTTAACACAAGCCAGAGTCACATGCCCACGAAGCCTATCATCTTTAGGTCTACACGGCAGAGGCAGAAGCGGCCCAAATCTCTCCCTTGTAAAATCAAAACAGATTATGTGATCGGGGACCCGGTACACCATGGGTGACCTCCTTTTTGATGCAACCCAGTAAGTGTTTCCCTTAAGAGAAAGGCCAAGGCTACGAGACGCTATACGCCAGTGTTGATCGAAAGCAAGAGTTGTCCACAAATCAGAGTCAAAGTTGTAGATTTCATACACTGATATTCCAGGTCGAGAGACGTCTATAAACCTCAAGAATTTGAGGCTACGACAAGACTTCTTGTTCTCGTATCCGAAAGCGTAACTGAACTTGTTCTGTCCGCCCGAACAAGCTTGTATCCGAGAGGCCGCCCATGTCCGTCCGGGCGGACGGTAACAAAATCTGGTTTCGATCCACCTTGTTTGCTCCCAATACGGATTCCAAACCACAACCCTAGTATTGTCGTCTTTCAAGATGCATAAAAATAAGCCCTCACAGTAATGGATTTGAGTGAACCTGATGACCTGACCTGAATCGTTGAGGCAAGCAATAAGTTTGCCTTTACACTCTGTAGATGGAGGATCGTCATCGTCATCGTCAACGACGACACTCATTAAATGAAGACTATCATCCATCATCACGACCATCCGAGACTCCCCTTCCCTTGCTTCTCCTAGTTTACCAATGTGAATCTTCGTAAAGATCCGACTTTTGGATAAAGTTTCCCACTTTTTACAAGTTAATCGCACTGCTCTCATAGATTTCATGGGAATTCGAGAGATAATCTCCTCTAACAAATCCCCTGATAGACTAGATATCGTCGCCGTCATCCTTTCAAACCGCAACAAGCTGAAATTTTTTCAATTATCAATTATCAACCATATCGGTTGGTTTATCAGACGATCTAATTGTTTAATTAGATCTACAAATATGAACTCTAATACGAATTATCAATCGAAAGCGTAGGGAGATACTTACATATATAGACCACGAACTATGAATCAATTCTTCTTCCTTTATACTTTTTAGTCCTTAAACATGGGCATTTTACCCGGAACCGAAATATCCGAACCCGAACCGAAACCCTATTGGTTCTTAAATGGGTCCAAACCTCTTCTATCCGAAAGATCTGAAACCGAATCGAACCGACCCGGAACCGAGAACCGAACCTATATATATTTTATTTTCTATAGTTTTTCGGGTTGTTGGGTCTATTTTTCGCTTTTTCGGATATATTTTTGGAGTTTTTTGGTATATTTTTGATTTTTCGGATATATTTTTGGGGTTTTAGGTATATTATTTGGGGGTTCGGGTATTTTTCGGGTTTTGTGGTATATTTCGGGTTTTTGGATCCTAAATACCCGATCCGGAACCGAGAGGAACTGAACTGAAACCATTTCGGTTCCTATTTGGATCCAAAACCTTTCTATCCGAAAGACCCGAAACCGATCCGAAAACCCAGAACCGACCCGAATGCCCGGCCCTAAGTTATTGGAATGGAAACATCTGTGCCTAGCTTTCTCCAACTCTCGTTATACTTTTTAGTCTCTCTGTAGAAATGTGTGGTCAAAGACGAGTCCTTGTTGGAGTTTTAATCATATATATAATCTCTATTTGTAGTTTGGTTCGTGAAGCTAAGTAGCTAACCACAAAAGTTGAATGACTCTGTCTCTAGATACAGAGTAAAAACGTCATTATTAAAGTTAAATCTATATGCAGGTGAAGAAACATGTTCCATTGCTCAATCATTCACACATATAGAAACATCAGTCGCATCAAAGTCATTGAAAATTTGTAGACACAATTATAAATGATTCTCCAACTCATAAGGCCTCATCCAAAGAGGCTTCTATTTCCAATCAAAGCTCATCTTCTTCTGGTCACGAGAAGGTTTTTCGCAGAACGCTGTCCGGTTCATCTTTGAAGACTAACATATTTGCCTCTCCCTAGATTCTTCGGATGATGATGTCGAAGATTCTTTGGAAGAGGATGTAGAAGTTCCAGCGCTGGTTGACGAGGCAGAACCAACGGATTTCATGACCCCTCTGGGTAAGAGAATCCTGCGAGACAAGTCTGTCAGACAGTCGGAAAAAGCCAAGGAGATGCAATGGCAGATCGTAAGAGCAACCTCAACCACCATTAAAAAAAAAGAAAAAAATTCAAAAGAGAAGAGAGAGAGAGACATGGGTATCTCATTTGAGATACCAAAAAAAAAAACTTGAGATACCCCAAACATACATGGCTATTTTTCATTGGTTCATTTCTTTTTTTTTTAATAAATTTAATTATTTAATTAAAAAAAAATTAATATTGTATTGGTGAGATACCTTTGAGGGTATCTCACCATTGAGGTTGCTCTAACAAGAGGACATGGAAACCGTGGTCGTGGCATTAGAGGTGGTCGTGGCATTAGAGGTGGTCGTGACATTAGGGGTGGTCGTGGCTAGTAGTGTTTTCGGAACTCGATATGAAACTCATTCGAAGCGGAAGATTCAGATAAAATCTAGCTTAAGTTTTTGCTTACAGGTTTCTGTAATCTCTAAAAAAAATTGTATGGCCTTAAACCATGCTTTTGTATTCGGTTGCAATCAAAAAGAAAAAAAAAGTTTATGAAACTTTGTGTTATGAAAATGATTCATCTGATAACCTGATAAAATGAACCTAGCTCTTTTCGGAAAGTTTAAAGGATAAAACGCATCATGTTAGTATATAAATATTTGTTTCTAGGAATTCTTGCATCGACAATTACTTTCCAGTTGTACCCATGTACTATACTGCGCGAATCAACTGTGTACAGTACATGCATGCTAAAATTGTTATTTCAGAAAATAAAGTGAGTTTATTTTGACACATTTCAAAAATGCTAGATTACTAAATAAGTTTTGAGAAAGTAACCCACGACGCAAATATTTCTTGTTTCTATCCCCTTTCTCTTTTCCATATTTGGAATATGAGAGTTTTTTTTGTCCTTATAGTCTTCTTAGTTTTGAGTTTATTCATACTGTAATGTTCTTTAAAAAAAAAAATTTGATTATTTGTTGTTATTGTTGTGAATAATGAAATTTGAGAATGGGATATAAAGTCATATTTGTATCTTGTTAGAGCACTTATAAAATTATATTGAGAAATTGATCAAAATGGCACTTTTTGAAAACTTTCTCACCAAACTAGCATCCTAATAAAAAAGCCCCATTTTTAGCATTCATTAAAGAGGCAAAAGACAACTTTGCCCATAGGGTTTGAGATATTTAACTTTGTAAGTTTTAGAAATTTCTTTGACTGTNAAAAATAAGCTGTGTGATTTATAAAAGATAAAAAAAACTAGAGAAATTGATCAAAATGGCATTTTTTGAAAACTTTCTCACCAAACTAGCACCCTAATAAAAAAGCCCTATTTTTAGCATTCATTAAAGAGGCAAAAGACAACTTTGCCCATAAGATTTGAGATATTTAACCTTGTAAGTTTAAGAAATTTATTTGACTGTATTCAATTTCCAGAAATTCATCGCGGCGATTGATCTGGTTATCTGTGAAGATTGTGCCGTCGTCATCGCCGAAATTCTCAGCCGTCGTCACAGCTCAATATCGCAGGTTCCTTTTTGACTATTTCATCTTTCTCGGTTTCGTATTTTATGGTTTCGATTCTCGGTTTCGATTTTATGGTTTCGATTCTCGGTTTCGTTTTGTATAATGCTTATGCGAAATCGAATTGAAATCAATCGATTTGGCGGAATTAGTGAATCTGAAAGTTAAGTGTGTGAATTCTCTGTGTTTTGATGGAGTTCAGGCGTGGAATTCATTGTTGGTACGCTTAGGAAGGTGATCTATTGCGCTTGTGAAATATGGTTGAGATTTATTGTGTCTGTGGAGAGTGGAGAACAAACGAAAATCTTCAGTGTGAATTTGTATTGGATACAAAACGAGGATCAACAATGTTTGAGTTTGATGAAAATCTCAATTACAATGATTTGTTTGAGATGGTTGTTGAAGACTTTGAGATTGACTGCTCAATTAGTAATGCTGCACTTAGCTATGGACTCCCATTGAAGATGAGGTTTATGGCAGAGAAATCTCCTCCTGTGTTTGTTAAATACGACCGCCAACTAAGAAGTTTCATCAACAACATAAAAGGAAATCCAGAACTGATTCCTTTGTATGTAACGGTTAGTAAATATTCTTAGCTTCGTTATTTCTTAGCTTCGTTATAAATAATCGCTTTATACTTTATAGTTCAGTTACAACACTTTTAATCTAATGTTTTCTTCTCCAGGTGACTGATATATGCAACATTCTTCCTTACAGGAATTCTCATGTGAGTGCTTCATTATACTTTTTCTGTTTCTTGTTCATTTCGGAAGATTTCGGAAGACTTTCAGAAATACTTTATATTTGTTCCTAAATGGTTCTTTTATACGTTTCATTTCCAAGAAATGATCATTTTTCATCATTTGTATCTTTCTTTGTGTAGCAAAACAACAACACATGTTCGAATGCTTCATTTACGCATGGAAATCAACATGTAATATAGTACTTTCATAAATCCTCTATGCATGATACCTTTTTCTGTTTCTTGTTCATTTAAATTCAGATTCCTCTCTGCATGATACCTTTTTCTGATACATTCAGATTCAGGTGACTGATATATGCAACATTCTTCCTTA
>PKML01016699.1:232491-246494 GCA_002933935.1 Eutrema yunnanense
CATAAATAGGGTTAAAATCATACATGAAACACTCCAAAAATAATAACTTCACATGAAACAAAATTAAAAAAAAAATATTATGCAACTTTAAAATGTAAATATCTTCCCTTTAAAATGTAAATATCTTCCTTTTTAAAAACTCAACTAATTGCATAAAATTGATCACCAAGAAAAAAAGAGAGGTAAAAATGTGTACCATCCAATAAATAAACACATAGATGATAATAAATTAAAAAAAAACAAAAACAAATACACATATCTTAAGCTGATAGAGATAATTAAATTAACTACGAGACCAAATAAAATAAAATACCATTAGATTAAAAAAATTGTTTACCACGTCCGCGCGGATCACACCCTTTGTGATTGAAATTGAAAGTGAAATTTCACCGGCGATGGGGGAAGATATCGGAGAAGACGAGGGTTTTCGAGCAGTGGGTAATGTTTTTTTACAGGATAATCCTATTCACAAGAACTCTCTCTCTCTCTCTCTCTCTAAATATTTGAAACGACGTTCGACCCCATATTTCTTATATTTTTCCAAATCGGCCCATATTATCTCAAATGTTCCCATTAACCTATACATCTACGATGATTTTGACATTAAATTAGTGATAGAAATTAAATCATTTTTCAAATAAAATTAAATTCATTTTGTAGTCACCAACACTGGATCATCGAATATGAATAATAGTAAATTCTGAACATTTTATTAGTATTCGGTTTTAGGTAAAAATAGATAAAAATACAATGACTTATTTCGAAATATTTTTATTTTTTAAGTTCGGAGAATTCTAAATTAAAAAACTAACTTTCTTTTTATTAGTATTCGAAGTAACTTTCGGACTATACAAAACTAACCATATTTCAAAGTATTTATTTTATTAGTATTCAGTTGGGTTAAAAAAATATACAATTCCCTAAACCTTAAAATGACAAAAATTTAATTTTTAAAAACCAACTAATTAAATAAATAGTCAACCAAAAAAAAAAATCAAATTGTGGATCACTCACTAAACAAATACATAAATAAACATAAAATTAAGAAAGGACAAAAACACTTAAGAATAAACAATCCACATTTCTTAGGCTAATAGAGACAAATCCATTAACAATTATACTAATAAAGCTAAAATAATATTATACCAAAATTTTTAAAGATAAAATTGTGTTTACGTCCGCGCGTAGCGCGGATCACACACTAGTAAATTAATAAATGTTACTCTGCTAGCTTCTCTATCGATGATTCCGTATCGATGTTTCTAATCTTATTTTATTTACTTTTATAGGTGATTTCACTTTTTTGTTTTTGGTTTTTTTTTCATAAGTTATAAATTTTAAATTATAAACCATGCATATACGCATGACATAATCTAGTATATATACAAAGAACAATATACATAATAGGTTCAATCACTAACCCAAAACCGTAAACGAGAAGAGAAATTGGTAAATGATATCAAAATAGTAAAAAACAAAAAAAGTAAAAAATAACGGTAAAAAATAGTGATACAAAAATAACTAAAAATATTAATTTGATATCGCTAGTTCTTATCGTTTTTGTTATTAATAACCATTTAAATCGTAAATCTCATACCTTTGAAATTACTAATCAAACCCAAAAAACGTATATCCAGTCAAATCAATAAAAAAAAAGTGAATCAGTTGAATTAACATCATGTAAACTTTGCATATTACTTGAAATATACATTAACTGGTCGAACTTGAATCAAACCTTTTCTTTTGTTTTCTCGTACTTGGGTTAAACACGCATATTACTGCCACTGGAATGAAGATGGCACAAACTTGCCAAGAAACTTAGAGACATTACAAAGATAGTTGCTAACAAAATTTAACAGATAAAATATAAAACGTCAACACACAAAACCAATGATTTGAATCCAAAACAGAGTTTTAACACAACAAGGATGAAACGTCAATATATACACAAAACCAAAGCCTTTCTTGACAGACACAAAACAAAACAAATGATCATTGACAATAGCCTCCACATCCATTGATCGAATTCATCTCCTTACTTCTCTCATGATGTCTGCCAATTAATTTCATATGAATTAGAATTAAACATTATATTTAATCCAAACTGAATAAGAACAAATGATCAAGAGAGATATTTACCTTTAAGGTTCACGAAGTGGTCCATTTCCTAAATGCAATTCCTCCTAATACCATGCTTTATTTGAACTTCCTATAACTATTGGGTTGAGATCTTGTGTTTCAGTCGGTCTAAAAATCGGAACAAAAATTGTGCAACCTCTAATCTTCAATGATGCCATAGCGGTAGAGAAATCTGCATCTGAGAACATGATGAAAAAGAGATGAGGCGATTCCATGTCATTAGTGTAACATATCATGTTATCTAACAACCAATAATCGGTTTGATCATATACCCTCATATAAGGAACACGTGAGAAAGGAAAAACAACATATATATGTAAGAATAAAAATGGAGTGACAATAAGGAATAAACAAAAAAAATGATTACTTTATCTTCTTGGTTAGCCTTCGCATACAAGTCTCACATCAAATATTTGCACGAGGGACATGTATGAGCTTCATCTTCATCTCAGCAGAAGGAAGAGTAAAGTAGTCAAGGATATCACATAATTGATCCAAACTGAAATGAGTGAGACTATTATATCCAACATCACCATACAAAAAATACTTTTTATCGTGTTGTTTTAGCTCATCCTCAATGTTAGCCACCAAAGTTTTACCATCCCATGATCCTGGCCTAATATTTTCAAAATCCCATACAAGAAAAATGGCATGAGGGCCATTGGGCTCATACTTTGGAATTGCCAATCCTATATCAGGGGGTTTCATGGCGTCTTGATACCTCTTTAGTTTTTCATGTCGGTTCAGTAGACTAATTTTGGCAAAAACACTCAAGGAATATATGTCATTTCTTTTGTTTCTTGAAGCTTTATATAAACAATTAAACACTCAAGGTATAATATTTTTGTATAAAAAAAACCATTAACTAGATAAAAACATGGGATTTAATTGTTTATATAAAGCTTTCATTTAACAATACATTGCTAGCCTTTTCTTAACAGTTACATTCTATTATTTGTAAGAATTGTACAGCTGTTGTTTAATTGGTTAGGAAAGAGCCTTAAAAAAAATAAAATTTGGCCTATATAACAAATTAAGCAAAGTTTATGATTATAATTTATAAAAGAAATGTAACTTCTAATGTATTAAAATGGTTGATTTACATGTACCATGTTTCTTATTTTAATCTGCTTATTAAATTTTGAAAAACGACAAAATAGACATTTAATCTATGATTAAAGCAAACTTTGGGGGAAATTCCATATCTTTTTATGGGTGTCCTAATTTCTTATTGCTTCTTGGAAAGTTCACACTTGACAAGCACGATAAATCTTGCACGTTTGGAGTAAAATTGTTTTATTTACGGATTTTTAATTCACTAAACTTAGCTTTAATTTTTAAAACTAAATCGCTGAGTTTTAGTAACATATATATATGTTCTTTATATGAATATCGAAAAAAAAAGTTGCACATAAGTTTCAGTAATAGACGAGGTGGAAATATGCAGTAATAATAGTTCTAGTTGGATTAGAACTTTAGTCTAACGATTTACACAAATACATTTACTCATTTACAATCCAAATCTAATTCAATTAAAAATCGGATATGTTGAACGCATAAATTAGTTTAAATTGATTATTGAACTGCTTATCAATACTTCTCCCGACATCATAACTTTACATTTTCTATCGGCCAGAAAAAACTATAAATTTTCTTTTTACCACTGGTCAGTAAGATGAAGCAATTGCAATGTTTAATGCATAATAACAGTAAATTTACAGTGTGAACTGAAATTCAAAGAAGAGATAAAAAAAAAGTAAATGTGGAGAGTAAAATTTATTTTAAAGATGTCAGAGTTGGCCTAAAACGGTGTATAATCTGCAAATCTGCCACTATAGCTTTTGTGTCACTCTCCTTTAGCTTTTGCTTTTGAAGATTATTAACAAATAAAAAAAGGTCAGCAGAAAAAAAAAAAAGAGAGGTAAATATTGTGTTTATTACTACTACACTTCTTTATTTTTTAATAATTGAAACTTTGTAAAACTCTCTACTATCTTCTACTTCTTGTTTTTTAATCAACGAATAGATTTCAAAACTAGTTATAAAAATTGCTTTTACTTGTTGTTTTTTTTTTACATCTTTTAATTATTTTTTACTGTCAAATAAAGTTAATATTTTTTCCTTGCCAAAGTCGCCAACTATATATGGTTATTCTAGAAACATGCATAGAGCATAGTTTGGAATCAAACTACATTTATATTTATTTGTTGTGAATTTGAAAAGCAAAGAGATGAGAACTCAGAAACATTTAAAAGTAAATTAAAATAAAATTAATACAAGTTACTTTACAGAGGTTCTGTCTTTTTATCATCTCTGATCTTAGTCCTATTTTTTGCTTTTTATTGTGAAAAGCACCCCAAAGTGCACTTCTGTTCCCAAAATTTTGAACAAGTTTTATAAAAAGACTAAATAAATCATAAAAACATTATTTAAAGTAAATATGATATTGAAAGTGCCCAAAAATTGGAAAATATAAATTATTTATCAGATGGTGAGTAATAAATCCAAGCTTTGTCGTATAGTTGTCTTTGAGCAACACTCTTGCATTATAGTAGTACATGAGATGGATTGTAAAGAAAATGATATGATGTTTACTTTTTGAAAATTTTACACAATCTTACTATTCACTTAACTTAATCTTGAAAATTCAAGGAAAAAAAAACGAGTATCATGGCCCTGTGACTAAGTTTACGATTTATTTATCCCGAGACGTTAATTAAGATCCAATCAATATTTTCTGTAAATATGATTAACTTGGCTTTTTTACGTATATGTATGTTTAACGCTATCATTAGTCAAACGTTTCACCAAACCATATAATGGAGATTTAAAGTAAATAATTAGAGGATACATGAACAGAGATTATGGGTATTAGTGATGAAAAATTGCTCATTCATCGTTTTATTTATTGGCTCATGTGTGGAGATACAATATACTAGTGAATACTCCGACAAAATAGAGATTTAAAGCAAATAATTAAGGGATGCATGAACCATTTAATGGTTTAGGGATGTCTATTTTGGATATGATCACTCTATTTTGAATACTCCGACAAAAATAGAGATCTAAAGCAAGTAATTAAAGGATGCATGAACAGAGATTTTGAGTATTAGCGATGAAAAAGTGCTCACTTATTGTTTTTGTTTTTGTTTTGTTTTTAATTGGGTCATGTGTCGAGATTCACTATAGTGAAAGAGGATTTGATGCATCATTTTCACTAAAGGTGTTCAAAAAGAATTATCAGTCACACATCTGCATAGAAATTATTGTTATAAAAAGAATAAACTAAGATAAAAAGGAGATATTATAATGCATGGTTTTTCCTTATTTTATTGGAGATGAGAAAAGGTGGGATTGTCTTGTTGTAGGGACCAACTTTGATGTGTTCCAAAGAGACCTTTACGTGCTACTACATTTTTCTCAAATTGAAGTTATCCAGATCAAACGAGAGAGAAAGAAAAAAAAAACTAAACCAAACTGAAGAATACATACATATGTTTTGGATGGTGGTAGGAGGATGAGATTGGATTAATCACTTTGCGGACTAGTTTTTTTCCTCATAAACACGATTCGCAGCAGACAAAACAACATTTTTATACATGTCCGCAAACAAATTAATCTGCCATGTCCACTGCAATTTTTTAAAGTCTTAAACATTTCTTAGCAGATCTTGGTGATTTATGGGTAATCGGTTCAATAATCCGGGTGTCCGATTAATCCCCGTCTAAACTGATTAATTTCCGCCTAGACAACCGCCTAACCCAATTTTTTGTTTGTTTTTAGTTTAAAATAATTTAGTTGATTCTAAAATTTGATAAGTCAAACTTATGTTCATATTTTTAATGACGATCAAAATGTATTGGACATAATATTTATTTTCATGTGTTTTATCCAAACTTGAGCACAATATTATATTGAAATTATAAATTATAATGGATTAACATATTGAAAAGACATTAAAAAATCAAAAACTAATTCCCGGATTAATCCCCAATTTTTTTGATAGGCGCTAAACCCAACTTGACCGCCCAACTAGCGCTTACCGAATTTTTGAACATTGCACATAACTAACACTTGACGCCAGCTTCAAGAGAATGCACATTGAATATTTTTAAAACTATGTGGTTCCAATGGATTTGATATCATTAAAAAAAATGGATAACATGGGCCCATAATATGGTAATGAAACCCAACAGGGCTTATAATAAGTAACCCAATTGGGCCTGTAATATTCAAACTTCAAAACTAATTTGATCTTCTTCTCAATTTCAAATTTGAGAAACTGAGGAAACGCAGAAGCTATTTTGCATATGACATCTCCAAGCACAAGCAACGATCATCGATGCTTAAACCTAATATCAAAATGCAAAACCCTAGAAAATCTCAAGCAAATCCATGGCCAATTCCTCACAATCGGCCTCTCTCACCACACATTTCCTCTCAGTAAGCTCCTTCTCTTATCCCCCACCGTCTGCTTATCCTACGCACTCTCAATCTTCCGCAGGATCCCTAATCCTTCCGTCTTCCTCTACAACACTCTCATCTCCTCCATCGTCTCCAATCACCAATCTACTCAAACCCATCTCGCGTTTTCTCTATACACTCAGATTTCGAGCTCTGGATCCGTCTCTCTCAGACCCAACGAATTCACTTATCCTTCTCTCTTCAAAGCCTCTGGCTTTGACCCTCGGTGGCATCGCCATGGCAGGGCTCTTCATGCCCATGTGTTGAAACTCATCGAACCGGTTAATCATGATCGGTTTATGCAAGCTGCTTTGGTTGGGTTTTACGCCAATTGCGGGAAATTGAGAGCAGCTAGATCTCTGTTCGATCGAATTAGAGGACCTGATTTGGCCACTTGGAACACCCTTCTCGCTGCGTACGCTAATTCTGGCGACGGCGAGAGTGAGAGTGATCTCGGTTTATCGGAGGAGGCTTTGCGATTGTTTGTTGATATGCAAAGGAGTTCGCTTGTGAGACCTAACGAGGTTTCTCTTGTAGCTTTAATCAAATCTTGTGCGAATTTGGGTGAGTTTCGTGGAGGAGTATGGGCTCATGTTTATCTCTTGAAGAACAATCTGACTCTTAACCAGTTTGTTGGAACTTCTCTTATCGATTTCTACTCGAAATGCGGATGTTTGAGTTTTGCACGCCAAGTGTTTGACGAAATGCGTAACAGAGACACATCGTGCTATAATGCCATGATTCGCTGTTTAGCAGTTCACGGGTTTGGCCAAGAAGGTATCGAATTGTACAAGAACTTAATCTCCCAAGGATTGATTCCGGACGAAGTGACTTTTGTGGTGACGATATCCGCATGTTCGCACTCGGGTCTAGTCGACGAGGGTCTCCAAATTTTCTACTCGATGAAAGCGGTTTACGGGATCGAGCCTAAAGTTGAGCATTACGGATGTTTAGTTGATCTACTGGGCCGATCCGGGCGGTTGGAAGAAGCTGAAGAATGCATCAAGAAGATGCCGATGAAGCCAAATGCGATGTTGTGGAGATCGTTTCTCGGGTCAGCTCAAATACACAATGACTTGGAGAGGGGTGAAATAGCGTTAAAGAATTTGTTGGGGTTAGAAGTTGAAAAGAGCGGAAATTACGTGCTATTGTCGAATATTTATGCCGGAGTTGACCGTTGGGCTGACGTAGAGAAGACCCGGGAACGTATGAAAGACCACCGTGTTAATAAATTTCCTGGGATTAGTACTATTAATTAGTGCAATTATAACACAAAATCATATGAGTCTGTTTTTTTAACAACTTGTTTATTAGAAAACATGTTAATCCCACAATATCAATTTCTTCTTCGTTTCACACATCTTTGCTCCAATTCTCATCCAAAATCTTTGAACTCCATCAAAAGATTTTTAACTTGGACAAGACTCTATAGACAAGAAAAAAGTAATAATATAAAATCACACTTTGACTCACCCAAGACTCAAAACAACGACCAAATTAAACCGTAAAACCGGCAAAAACACAACACATCATCGTAATGATAAATGAGACATTGTAGGGAAATGATAAATGAGACATTGTAGGGAAGGCTGAAGTGAATGGTGTGTGCTACTTTGCTCCATGTAGATTTGTACATTTTTTAGAATGTTTATCTTTTAATTAAGGTTTGATTTTGATGCTCTTTTTGTAGTTTTTCTTGTGTTTATTAGATTGTAAATAAAAGATTTTACCATTGTAGCGCTTGCATGAGATAATGTAAAAGTAATACTATCATATTTGAATATATTTTTTTCATCATATAATTGAGGGTACGTAGTGAATTTAACAATCTCTATAATATTATTTAAGAAGACGTTTTTAAAAATGAACTTTGTTTTGTAAGTTATTACATGAAATGCCATTACAAATAACAAAGAATAATTGAAATAGGAAAGGATATAATAGTCTTTTAAAATTATTGATTATAATATGGAAAGTATATATTTTGTATTAAAGAGGTTATTTATTATTTTATTTCTTGATTATTTTTAATACTATATATTTAAAAAATAATAATCAATTCATATATATTCAAAAGGAAAAAAAATCTATTCAAAATCTTGCTTTATTTTTCACTATAATTTATTATATTTTATTTGAATATATATCAAAACAAAAGGTGAAAAATATTTTACTAATTTTATAAGAGATTCTTTTAATGATGCATATCAGAGTTATGTTTTTAAGATTATAAGTTTTGCGGGTTAGTCCGAATAATATTTTAGTTCACTGCAAAACATGTTAAATAGATAAATTATTACAAATTGACAACTTTATAATAGCGCGGCATAATTTTTTAGCTATATTGTAAAATTCATATAAAAGTAATTTTTGTGAATTTCTAAACAATTTATTTTTAAAAAGTTATGCCGCGCTATAATTAGATATAATTAGCGCGGATTAAATCTTAGTTAATTAGTATTTCAAAAGAATGGATACATGACGACCATGAAGTTCAACTGGCGTAGTCCTACAACAACAAAAATAAGAACCTCCACTTGGTACACAAACTACTCCTTTATGGTAATTCAGCGATGCACAATGTTCATTTCATGCCTTTTCGCTGATACATGGTCTTTGTGCTTCACATAATTTCCAAATATCACATATTTAGCTCATAAAAATTAGTAATATTTTAATTACAAAATAATCTATCCGTAATTTTTTTTCTTTCTAAAGAATTACAGATTGAAAAATACGTTTCTAAAAAAATAAAACTCTAAACAAATCAATATATTACCTGAAATCATGGGCATACAAATGAGCATAAAGACAATTAACAAATATAATAGATGAGATAAAAATCTCTTAGCTGCCATTAGAAGAGATTTTGGGAAATTGATAAAAATCTTTCTAAAGAATTACGGATTGAAAAATACGTTTCTAAAAAAATAAAACTCTAAACAAATCAATATATTACCTGAAATCATGGGCATACAAATGAGCATAAAGACAATTAACAAATACTCCATCCGTTTCAAAAAGAATGTCATTCTAGCATTTTTTTTTTTTTGTTACATAAAGAGAAAGAGTGTCACTTTAGATTTTCAATGCAAATTTTGGCACAAAATACCTAATTTAACCTCAGTTTTAATGAAGAATTCCAATAGTTATTATATATTTGAAAGGTATAATTGAATTTTCAATATGTTTTATTAATTTGTGTGCAAAGTGTCAAAATGACACTTATTATGAAACAGAGGGAGTATAATAGATGAGATAAAAATCTATTAGCTGCTATTAGAAGAGATTTTGGGAAATTGAAAAAGAACAGAAAAATTCAGATTCGGGATTTGTGTATTCACAAAAGAGAACTATTACATCTATTTGTATGACAAGAACGTATCTCAACTCTTAATTACAAAATCTAAAATTAAGAAAATTAGACTCCCTTTTACAAAATATTAAGGAAATTATATGCATTGATTGTTTAAGTCCCTTTGTACAGCCTTTTTCTCTACAACATTAAAATTGAAGCAATCAAGCTAAAGCTCACCGCCGTTACTAAAACCTCTCAAATTTATATTTTCAATCATTAAATCACCTAAACTATCTAATTCAAATAAATTTACAGAATCAAATTCCTATAAATCGAGTTTAATTATCTCGAACCGCATTTTATGAGATACGATTACCCAAAATCCGATTTAGAGCTTGATTGGCAAAAAAGTCCGACCCGACAAACTAAACAAAAAACCCGACCCACTTAAGTCAAAATCGAATTGGGTTTTTAGTTTTAGGGCTCGTCGATTGGTAGTGTTCACCGATTTGGCTTCGTCTTTCTGGACATTTTGGAGAGGACATGTCGTTCATCTTCTTCGCGATGAATACTCATCATCATCATCATTCATGTAGGATAATCCAAAGCAAGTTTATTTAAGTTCTAAAGGAACTAAATAAGATAGATAAAATATATAGAAAATGATTAGCTCATTAAGAGCGTTATTCAAATGTAAAGAAAATGAAGAAAAAACTTTAGATTGTCACCAAGATAAAATTATTCTTAGATTGATATCATAAAAGAGAAAAGGATTGGTTGCTCCATTGTCATTACAAAGATATATATAATACTCTACTTGCTAAGAGAACCCTAATTACATGGGCTTTACTTGTCATAAGTTATGATACAAGAGAATGTATGACTTCATCTTTATGCTGAAATTCCAATAAAAGTTTGATTATTGAACAATACACTGAATATCAATGATCACTACTTGCTAAGAGAACCCTAATTACATGGGCTTTACTTGTCATAAGTTATGATACAAGAGAATGTATGACTTCATCTTCATGCTGAAATTCCAATAAAAGTTTAATTATTGAACAATACATTGAATATCAATGATCAATAGAAACAAACATCAGATAAGCAATGATACTCCAGATTTGCAGTAATCAAACATTAGATAAGCAATGTGACTCGAGTTTCTTCAATGAAACTCAGAAGCATAACAAAAAACATTCAAAATCAAACACATCAAGAGAGGAAAAACCGGATCATACATGATCAAACCAAAGAAATCGACAATCAAACAAAATCCCATTCGAACTTGGGATAATATTCGATTGAGTAATTCACCTCTCTTGCATAACATGAAAATCAAGTTTCAAATGTCTTCAGTATATAATTATATATCAAATATTTCAAAACATCAAACTGATGGTATTCTTAGAGAATTTAATGATAGATTATGTGAGAATATCCCACATCGAAAGTTGGGAGGAACTTTGAATAGTATATAAGGGATTTGGGCCAATCCACTCATTGCCAATTGGTTTTGAGTTGGAAACCCATGAAACTTAACATGGTATCAGAGCCCGAACACACACTGCCCAATCTGAACCGAAATCGATCATGCCCATCGAAAGAGGCCCGATCGATCTTAACCTAAATCGGTCTGACTCGAATTAGTATGGTCTGAAAATATCCCACATCGATAGTTGGGAGGAACTTTGACTAGTATTTGATTTTGAGTTGGAAGCTCATGAAACTTAACATATTATTTTTAATTAAAATTCTATCAATACATTATTACTATTGAAAAAGTAGAGATAAGAAGAAAAAACAAATTGACAAAAATAAATATAAGATTTTCTCAGCTCAAGGATAGTTTGAGTTTAGTCAGATTAAGGAACAAAAAAGAGAAGAAGAAAGGTGTTTGTTCAGTGGAGAGAGAGGAAGTTCAGATTACAGAGAAAGGGGAAAAAGAAAGAGCAGGGTCAAAGTCACCTGAAAAGAAAACCACTTGCGGTATATGCGGTGAAGAAGGTCAGCTCAAAGAACGATGCTCAAGAGAAAACAAGATAGAGGAACATTTTGTCGATGGAAGTGAAACTACAACAGTTGACAGAAGTGAGAATGATGGTATTGTGCTATGTGCCTCAGAAGCGAGCTTCAAGACAAACGAAGACAAAGAAGAAAGGTGGATCCTTGATTCAGGTTGTACAGTTCATATTGAAGATGCAGCTTTTGAAGCAGTCGCTGAAGTAGCTCAGGAAATGATACATGCGAGCAGTTGTGTGACTAATAACGAGGAGCATAAGTTATGGGCTTGGATTGGGCTTATGGATTAGACCCATAAGTGAATATATTGAAGATGCACTGGGCTGAGGCATCTCCTGTACTAGTTGAGAAGTAGTACAAGAAGTGATACAGGCGAGCAACTCAAGGAATATGTCAACGTGGAACCAAAGTGTGGGCTGGCTTGGACTTCTAGAAGCTTCCAGAGACGTGCCTAGAGGGGCTGAGCTGGACAAGCATCTTGGAGAAGATATTGAAGATTGGAGAAGTTTCCTTATTCTTAGGAGAAGAAAAAGGAAAAGTGAATATTCTTGGAGATTTGCCTTTATCTTCAAGGGATGATTTTGGCTAGTATTGGCCACGACCTATTATGTATAAATAGGTGTGTTTAACCTTTGTATGAGGTTAACACATTGAGAGCAATATTTTAGCAAAGGGGTTTTGGTTGTCTTGTAAGAGATCAAAGCTAAGGGGCTAAAGGGTTTATCTATGGGGTTCTTGGATCATGTATTGATCCTTGAACGTGTGAGACTAGTTAGACAAGTCAAGGTGTGTCTTGAGCTTGTCATAGATCGTTTTAGGTGAAACTTGTAAGTGCACTTAAAAGATTGGCTAGTAAAATATCCTTGTAAGGAAAACCATGTGTTAGATCCTGTTACAGTTCCTGTCTCAGCAGCTCTTGCGCTTTCAATTGGTATCAGAGCGTGCACCTGTGTGTAATACAAACAGGTGTGGTCCTGCGGAGAAGATGCAGAGCTGTGAGGTTTTGAGGAATTATTCAAAGGTGAAATCAGATTCAAAAGATTTAGAAGAGCTGAGCAACTTTGTTGCTTTTGTGGGAATTACCGAGTTTGAGGAAGGAGAAGAGCTTTATGGATCTGAGTCAGAGGAAGAACAAGATGATGATCTTATTGAGAGTTATAAGGAAGTTCAAAAGACTCTGATCAAAATCGGAAAGGAGAACTCAGACTTGAAGAAGGAAAATTTGCGGCTTGATACACTTGTTGGATCACTACAGAAAGATCTGGAAGCAGCTCAGAAACTGGGTCAAGAGAGTGTGAAACTAATCAAGGAGAAGCTGATCCTGGCAAACAAAGCAGAGGAACTGAGTCAGCTTCTCAAGACAGAAAAAGACATCTCCATCAATCTCCAAGCAAAACTTAATCATCAACATAAGAAGATACACATGTTTGCTGGTACAAAGCAACTTGATAAGATTCTGAGCTATGGACGAACAATGGATGTGAAACGAGGCCTAGGATATACTGGAATGGAAAGGCCTGAGACTGCGAAAATCAACTTTGTGTCTGCAGGTTTTCAACAACAAGCAGAAACTAAGTCTGTAAGTAGTACAACACAAAATGGTGGATGTTACTTCTGTGGAAAGTATGGCCACATCAGGGCATACTGTTACAAGTTCTGGGATAGAGTGAAGAGGCTCAGGAATCAAGGCAGGTTCACATGGAATGGTTTTCGAAATCAGATATGGGTGAGGAAGTCTGATCTGCTACAGAAAACCCAGAAGCTTGATCTGCTACAGAAAACTAAGAAGTCTGATCTGCTACAGGAAACCAGGAAGTCTAATCTGCAACAGACAAAAACGAAGTCTGACCTGCAACATGCAAACATGAAGTACAATCTGCAACAGACAAGAAGTACATCAAGTGGTACTACAGGACATGGATTTCAGACATCCACAAGAAAAACACCAAGGGGTACTTCAAGACTTGGTTTCGGGTGCAATATGGTCATTGTAGAAGATGAACATGATGACAGTAGCTGCTCACGACACATAACAGGTACACAAAACAACCTGCAAAATATCAAGAAGCTCAAAAGA